>CAUYQG010226846.1:0-32590 GCA_963574415.1 Tarsius wallacei
TGGCATCTCACTCCGTCGCCTAGACTGGAGTGCAGTGGCCGCTCCCGGCCACCGCAGCCTCGACCTGCTGGGCTCCGGCGATCCTTCCACCTCAGCCTTCCGAGTAGCCGGAACTACAGGCGTGCGCTACCACGCCCGGCTGATTTTTTTTATTTATTATTGAGATGAGGTTTCGCCTGCCCAGGCGGGTCTCGAACCCGCGGGCTCAGGCACTCCACTCACCTCAGCCTCCCAAGGCGCGGGATTACAGGCTGAGCCACCGAGCCTGGCTTCAGTGTGGTCTTAATTTGCATTTCCTCGATGACTAGTGAGGCTGAGCATTTTTTCATGTATCTGTTGGAAGCTTGTATGTCTTTTTCTGAGAACTGTCTATTTGTGTCTTTTGTACACTTTGTTATGGGGTTGTTTGTTTTTTTATTTTCGGCACATTTAAGTTTCTTGTAGATTCTAGATTTTAGGCCTCTGTCAGATATACAGTTGGCAAATATTTTTTCCCATTCTGTGGGCTGTCTCCCTGTTCTCTCAATGGTTTTGTTGGTTTTGCAGAAGCTTGTCAGTTTGATGAGGTCCCATTTGTCTATCTTATCCCTTATGACATGGGCATTTGGAGTTTTGATCAGGAATTGGTTGCCAGTTCCAATTTCCATAAGAGAGACACTTATTTTCACTCATGACTATACCTGAAGCCAATGCAGTTCCTATTTTTAATTTTTATTCCTTTTTTTCTTCCCCTTTGGATCTTAACTTATCTCAAGTAATGTAACATTCTACTGCCACCTGATAACACAGTGATTTTATCCTCATGCCTGAGGTTATTTAATGCTGTTGGTCCTTCTACAAGAATGTCCTCATAAAATCTAGCAATTATACAACAGTTAGGATCAACAGCTCTTAAATTATTTATAATTTCTATTCATTCTCTTCCTTCCTCCCTCCATATCTCTTTTCTAAAATGAATAATACAGTGAAAAGACTCAATAAAATCGTGACAGGAATTATAGAATCATGAGTGACCACATCAATTTTTAAACAAGCTTGTCTGGGTTCAAATCTAAGCTTTACCGATTATTAGCTTTGCAACCTTGGACAAGTTGCTTAACCTCTCTCTGCTTCAATTTTCTTACCTTCAAAATGATGCTCATGATAACCCTTAATCTCATAGTGTTATTGCTCTGGTTAAGCAAATCAAAATATCTAAAGCCCCTGGAGCACTATCTAGCAGAATGTTTGGCATTTTATTACCAATTTTACAAAAGATTCCAGTAAAGTGACATTAAACACATTGTGAGGCTTACTAGATAACATTTCTAGATTCATCAGAGGGGATACAGCATGCAAATGCTCCTTGTAAGCTTGAAAATTGCAGAAAATTCACTTGGCTAATTTTTTTTTTAATATTAGAAATGTATCAACCTGTATAGACTGGAAATATGATGAGGGTTCGGGTTGTTAGTCTAGACATTCATGCTTGCTTGCTAGAGAGATGCAAAAAGTATTATCAATATTAGTCAGGAACATAAAGTGACCATCAAAACTATTGTATGTTCTTGGTGACAAAATTATTGGCAATAAAGAGACCAACTTTTTATTGTAACAATAAGGTCCTGAATACCTATTTTATTTTGCTTATTAGAGCTGTACCATGTTTTATTTAGTAAATATTATACTTTTCACTTGCCAAAAAATCAAGGGTAATAATATATGATTATTTCCTCCCAAACAAAATGACTTTTTCTAGCATAATACTAATATGGCCAATATAGCGTTGGGTGAATCAGTGCCACTTTTGAGCTGTCATAGTCACTGAGAATAGTTAATGGTAATTCATAGTAAGGTCCATGTTTGCCTCCAGATTCAGATTTGTGTAGGGGTGGGGGAGCGGATGGGGGTTGGAAGGTGGGTAGAGAAATAGATGGAGTGCTGGGTAATAGTTAAGATATAGAGCAGAGAAAGGGAATTCTTTTAACTTTCAGACTCCAATTAGTTTAGTGAGAAGTGAGCAGGAAAAAAGTCCACCCCATCCATCAGTCTTTGCTAGAATTTGCCAGGCAGCTCAGAACGCAAAGGGCAGAAGACTGATGGCATGATGTGCTGGACGTCTGCATTAGTAGAACCACAGCAGCAAACACAGTGAGAAGCAATCCCCAGGGGATGATGAATAGTGGCAGGCATTTTGCTAGCATTACTGGAGAGATGCAAACACTTTTTAGAAATTCTATTGGCAAAGACTTAGTACACAAAATGAGACCTTTTTCCCAGAAGAGAAATAGGGTCAGATACAGGAAACAAGTTGAATAAAACCCTGGAGTGGTGGTGATAGCCATGCAGAATCTGAATAATGGAAAGAGGATTTCAGAGAAGACGAGAACAAAGACTGTTATAATCATACCCGAGTAATTTTTCAGAATGAATACTTAATGGTGATGAAATTGAAAGTTAGTATTGGAATCCTGCTGAGCCGGGCTCGGTGGCTCAGCCTGTAATCCCGCGCCTTTGGGAGGCTGAGGTGAGTGGATTGCCTGAGCCCGCGGGTTCGAGACCCGCCTGGGCACTTGACGAGACCTCATCTCTAAAATAAATCAAAAAATTAGCTGGGCGTGGTAGCGTGCGCCTGTAGTTCCAGCTCCTTGGAAGGCTGAGGTGGAAGGATCGCCGGAGTCCAGCAGGTCGAGGCTGCGGTGGCCGGGAGCGGCCACTGCACTCCAGTGTGGGCGACAGAGTGAGACTCCAACTCAAAAAAAAAAAAAAGAAGAAATCCTGCTGAATACCATTTGTTGCATGTGATTATGTTTAAATCAGATTGGTATATTTCTTATATCAGATTGGTAGATTTAATCATTTTTAGTCCTTTTATTATTTTCATAAAATCCCAATTACATAACATCTCAAGGTACCTGAATTATGTAGGTCATTTTTATTAGTTATCTATTGGTGTATAATAAATTACCCCAAATTTTGACAGCCTAGTCACAAACATTTACAACCAGGCCTTCTGCTTTATGCTCTTCCACAGGCTGTGGTGAGGTGTTGGCCAGGGTTGTGGTTTCATTGGACTGTTTGCTATATATTATATGTTTCAGAACATGACTGTACTCTGTGAAATGAACAATTATTTGTCAATTTTAAAAAAGTTGTTCTAGTCTATCTTGCTAGTGTTTACCTTTTCTAATTTTCTCTAGATTGTAAGTTTCAAGAGTTTAATTCCCTTAAGTTTTTGGTTTGATAGATCAAGAATTTATCACACTGCTCAATATAGACCACAGGTGATGATTATTGTTGCATAAATTATAAAAAATATGAAATACCTTGTGCAAAATTTTTCATCACTTGGTGGCTTAGTTGTCTCTTTTTATAAGGCAATCATAACACCATCTCCATAGGGTTATATAAACTAGTAAATGAATAGCTGTGTGAATACATATGAATACATAGCAAATACTCAGTTAATGCTGCAGTCATTACTATACAAAGTAGAGAACTTAACTATGACAATACATTCTGCAACTTAGAAAGAAGTGAATTCCAGAAGTTCCCAAGAATAATAACATTGTGTAGTACTAGAATGTTATTTTTCCTTAGATGCAATTAAAAATTAGACAGATGTGAAAAAGTCACTAATGATACCTAATCTAGTCAATTACGATATTAAGTCTTGCAATCTTGTTGGGTGGGAGAAATGAAGAATTTAAACATATTGGGTTGTGTTAGAAAATTTCAGAGCTCTTGTGTATGGGTGTGGTGGTGGTGGGGAATTGATCTTCATTCCAGACTCTTCACCTACCAGTCTAGAAGACTCCTGAAAACATCTAAGAATTAACAGTGGCTTGGTAGCCTTCCATGGGATAAGTGGGGTTTTACTTGGAACTCACAAGTACTTGGTTGTGCAATTGCTTTTTTTCCTCGTTAAGTGGTTCTTATCTCAAATGTAATATTAGGTCACCGGAAAGTGTTTCTGGTGCTCAGCTTGTGTTTCTGGCTTCACAGGAAGCCTTAAAAAGTCTTAGGTTTCCCCAAAATTCAAGCTGTGGGGAGTTGAAGCATGCTGCCCTATAGTTGCGCTTTATAAGCCAAAAATCAGCTGTCTAATCCTGCGCTGCCATGTTTTCCTTTGCTCACCTTGGAATCCGTGAAGTCCAACATTGTCAAATGCTGCTTTGAAAACACAGTGTTGTTATTCTTTGCAGCAATAATGACTTCAAAAGTTTCTTCCAGGTTATCTCAGCATGGCCTCTCCTGCCCCAGTCTTCTTAAACGGACTTTGCCAGGGCTTCTGCTACTGTGTTTTTCACAGACATTTTCGAGTTCATTCGGCAGCTATTGTTAAACTTATTGGCCCAGAGACCCTTGGTTTATGGTTTTGCCCTTTTTAAAAAAAATAATGAAATCATGTTTCCCTCTCTTCAATCCCTTGTGAATCTAATGATCTTTTCAAAATGTCATAGAGGAAGTCACGGTTTAACTTTTTTCCTTTTCTGATAATCGGATGCCTATTATTAAGACCTAAAGTTTGTCTTTTATGCACACTTATTACTTAAAAAAAAATTCTATTATCTGCATGTTGTGTAATTCTTCTGTCTTTTCTTAGCCTACTTCTCTTTTATAAAAATGGATGATAGCCTTTCTGATTTTGATGAGATACCTGTGACTCTGTGAAGAACTGTGTAGTTGGCCTTCTTGTTACTGTGTGACATTGGTTTAATGCTTTCTGGAGGCTTCTTTTTGCTCTTGTTCCTGCTCCCACCTTAGATTTAAAATTGTGACTAGAAGTGGGAAAACTTAAACTCCTGTTTAATGCTATGCTATCTATTAAATAATAAACTGACTTCATAATGAAGACTAAAACATTCTGAATGTCTGGGATTTGCAAGTCATTGTGTTTCATTGCTTAATGGAACAGTCTTCACAGTATTGATTCTGCTTAAAATAATTCAACACATACAACTTTGTATTTACTATAATATTACAAAACAGATTAATTCTGATCCCTGAATTAATTGCAAACTTAGCTCTGTCATCTTCTGTCTTCCTTTATTTTATTTGATGTGCTGCCCATTTTCATCTAATGTGATTATTGAGATGCTTTGTTTTAGGTCTATCATATTGCTACTTATTTCTTTTGTTCTGGGAGTGGCTTATCTGATTTTTGTTCCCTTAGTTATTTTTTCCCTGTGATCTTTTGGATTAACTGAATATGTTTTATACTTTATTTAAATACCTTGACATTTATTTTGCTTTTCTTGTACTTTTTGTTAGTATTTGCTTTGTATATTAAATATATACCTTTATTATTGTCTACATAGATTTAATATTAAGCTTTTATTTAAATATAATAGTCCTGCTCACTTTTTGTTGAATTAATATCTAAAGTATTTTCTTACTTTGATGTTCTGCAAATAAATTTCTAAAATTTATTTTTCTTTTTATTGCTAGAATGGGAAATATAATTTCATTTTGTATAGTGACCTCATATCTATGGCCTTATTGCTGTTGTTTTGAAGATGCTTTAAGTTTTTCTACAGAGACAATCACAGCAGCAGTAAATAAAGATTGCTGAACATCTCTCTTTCCATATACTACTTGTTTTGCTTGACTTATTACACCGATCAGGGACCTCCAATACAGCTTTTGTGTTATTGTGGTAAAATATACAACATTATTACAAACATCATGAACCCCTAATACACTATTATAATTGTCACTTTAAATAGTCAAATATCTCCTACAAAAATTATGACAAAAAACTGTTTGCAATCTCTGTTACTTACTGAAATATGTACCAATTCTGGTGTTCTTTGTCCCTTCATGTAGATCTATGTTATCTTCCATCTGTTATCATTTCTTTTAGACCGGAACAACTTCCTCTTCCTCTTAGCATTCCTTGTAGTTCAGGTCTGTTAGTGAACAATCTGTTTTCAAAATCTGATACGTCTTTTTTAATCTCATTTTCCAAGGCTACTTGTTATTGACTGTTGATTTCTGGCCTGACTGTTTTGTTAGTCCATAAAAAAATATAGTTTCATTGTCTTCTGGCCTACGTAATTTCTGATGAGAGACCAGTCATTGTTCCTATTTTTTCCCTGTGTATGTATTATTCTGTTTTTCTCTAGATGCATACAAAATTTTCTTTTCAACTTTATCTTCTAGCCAATTTATGGCTTGGCAAGATTTATGATGGTCCTAATTGTGGTTTTCTTCTTCTTTATTTATTTTGCTTATGTTTCATTTAGATTCTTAGATTTATTGGAAGCTTTATCACTATATTAAGGAATTGTTTAACCATTATTTCTTTAAATATTTTATTTCTGATCCATTCTCTCACTTCTCATACTTGGGCTACATGTGTTAAAGTACTTGACATTATCCTACAGTTTACTAAGACTATGCTTATTTTACATAGCTTTGTTTCTCTCTGTCCTTCAGAATGTGTTATTACTGTTGTTCCGTCTTCAAGTTCATTTGTTCTTTTTTTTGCTGTGACCCTCAGTCTGTTGTTAAGCCTAGTTATTAAAGATCCCATCTCAAATACTATGCTTTTCTCCTTTAGAGTTTCCATTTGGTTTCCCTATTCATTCTTTATCTATAAGTATGTTTTCTGAAAGTCCTTAAACATATTTATAATACCTGCTCTAAAGTTCTTGTTTGTTCATTTTGACATCAGGGATCATTTCTATTGACTTTTTGTCTTATTTTCCCGTTTCTTTATATGCCTAGGGATTTTGGATTGTAATCTGAACATGAAGAATAATACATTGTGGGGACTCTGGAATTTTGTTTCTTTGAAGCACATTAAATTTGTTCTAGGAGGCTGTGAACTTGTCTGAACTCAAACTTCACTCTCTGTCCCCTCTGCAGTTGTCAGCAGCTAAGATTCACACCCAATTCTTCAGTTTTGTTCTGCTTCACATTTGTGGCCCTCCTATGGCATTCCACCATACATGTGTATCTAGAAGTCCACTGATTATTTGGACAGAATTTATGTGCAAGGTTTGGTGTTCAGTGGCTCCTTCCCCTTCAGGATTTCACCCCAAGTTTTTAGATGATCTGCCCTGAGTGACAGGTGAATTGGAGAATGCCCTCTAGTAAAAAACTGCAAACTCACAGGTCTCACCATTGTTTTCCTGTTTCAGACATGGACTACTCTCCAGTTATTGCCTGCCTTTTAAACATTTTGTCTAGGTTTTATAATTGTTTTCCAAGGAAAAGTTAGTCCAACCAAGCTACTCTCCACTACTACTTGCAGCTGGACTCTTCTTCTGAAATTTTTTGAAGATTAAGTTCATATTACACTATTCTAAAGGTACAATCATCATCATAATTATTGTTTAATTAAACTCAGGGGTATATTGTGTGGTGTTTCTACATTTAATATACAAATGAACTGTAGCAGTAATAATATCACTTCCATGACCCACTGTAGTAGGCTAGATAGTGTAACTGAAAAGATGACCACATCCAAATCCCCAGAGCCTGCGGCTATGTTTCCTTTCAAGGTAAAAGGGACTTCCCAGATGCAACTCACTTTACGATCTTGAGATAAGAGAGGATTCTGGACTATCTAGGTGGGGCCAATTTAGTCACAAGGGTCCTTGTATGAAGCAGCAGAAGGCCAGAGTGCAAAGAAGATCAAATGACAACAGAACCAGAGGGAAACAGAGTCAGAATGAGAAGATGCTCTTTCTGGCCTTGGAGCTAGAAGAAGGAGCCATGAGCCCAGAAATACAGGTGACCTCCAGAAGCTGGAAAAGCCAAGGAAATAGATTCCATTATGGAACATTTAAAAGCAAAGTTGCCTTGTTGACACCTTGATTTTAGTGTAAGGAAATCCATTTTAGACTCCTGACCGCCATAACTGTAAGACAATAAATTTGTGTTGTTCTAAGCCACTAAGTTTGTAGTATTTTATTATGGAATAATAGGCTAATACAATCATTAAATTATTTCATCAGTGGCATTTCATAACTTTCTTTTTATAAAAAAGAAAAAAGGCACATAGACAATCATTTACATGTATTCTTAAAGCAACTCATCAGATACATATCTTTTATTGTTCCTGTATTTTGTATTCACATTAGTTTCTTACTAAACATTATCCCATTGCAAATTTAGGTTTAGCATTTCAAGAGTAATTTGATGAAATCAACTGTTTTGAGAAGCGATACTGGAGAACAAAGGAAGCTTTATGGAGACTATTTTTGGCTGTGATGAAAAAATCCTCAGAGTATCTGCTGGTTTTATAGTTGCTAATAGTATTTTCAATTTTCTTATAAGGGATTATGATCCAAATTTATTTATAATGTAGGTGGAAGCTTATACAGTACTCAATATATCTATCTTAGATTTTTTCTCTTCAAGTTTTTCTTTACACTACGAACTATTTGTAATAAAGCCAGTATTAGAATTTTATTTTATCTTGTAGTGTCTAGTTGGCAGAGAGAGTTATCTGCCCTCCACTGCTCTCACAAGTTTCCTGTTTCTAGGTGATCTTCTGGCTAGTGGAATGTGAAAGGATGGAGTGTGTCCCCTGCAGGCTAAGATGAAAAATCTGTGTGCCTGCCTCACGTGCCATGGCCTTGAAGACCACATATTCAGATGGACATGTTAACAATGGAGGGAGCCTGGATTCCTGAGTCACTCCTTGGAGCTGAGCCTGTGAGGAGCATCTACATTGGACTTGCTATAGGAAGAGAAAACTTTCATTTGTTATTCATTTTGACATTTTGGAACTGTTATAGCAGCTGGTGTATCTTATTTACTAATACATTTACTAAGAGAAACATGAGTTAGAAAACATTAGGTCAGAAAAGGTAGTTTTTGAGAATTATGACAATAGCTTAGCTATGAAACGTGGAGTTTCCCATATGCGGGGTACTCTAACATACATTCTTTAAATTTCCACTTCATTGTGACATTTTGACAAGAGTCCATGCCTCAATAAGGGTAGGGAATTTACCCAAAGCTAGCAACCAGAAATTGATGGAATTGAGATCTAGAGCCATGATCATTTTACTGAAACAAACTACCTTTAAAGGTTCAAAACTATGGATGTATGTAATAACTCAGTTCAAACTTGTATTTTTACAAAGGACCATGGAAAGTAAATAGCAGCAAAGTTAGTTTCTTGATTTTTATAAAATTTTGTGCACTAGCACAGTTCATGGGGGCCTTTTGTCAATGTCTGAAGACATTTTTGGTTGTCAAAACTGAGAGGTGCTCCTGGCATCTAGTGGGTGGAGGTCAGAGATGCTGCTAAATATCCTACAAGGCACAAGACAGCTCTCTATAACACTGAAGCTTCATATCTAGCCCAAAGTGTTAACAGTCCTGAAGCCAAGAAAATCTGTTAAAGTGGCAAACAACCCCTAAGTGGCAGAGATAAAATTCAAATTCACAGTATTACCACTCTATAACATGTCTCACCAAAAAGGTTAATTATCGCTGGCCAAGAAACTTAGGTCCCCTGTTTTAACTGACTGGTTGGAAGACACAAGAGATACATATTGAAATAATTTCAATACTTTGATTTTTACGAGGCTGTGAGCTCTTGGAGCACAGGAACTAAAGCCATTTCTTACTGGCTTTTTGATGTCTAGCACCTAGACATCCTAGATATCATGGTAGGTTCTTAATCAACACTTATTCAATTAATACATCAGTCATAAAGCAACTTTTCTAAAGCTGATACTCATAATAAACACTTTTTAAATAACTTGAGAAAAATATTTCATTAAGCATGTATCTTTTCCCTGATTACCAACATGAAAGATAACACATGAAACTCTCCTCAGTCCTCCAATGGAACTCTACATCCTTATTACTAATTTTACTGTTGGTCTTTGATTAGAGTAGGCTCTATTTCTTTTTTTCTCCTTGAAAATTTGAGATGGTTTTCCTCTCCTGCTGTGCATTTACAGCTACCTCCTAATTATTTCTTGAGTCATAATTCTTGGCAGCTGCTTTTAAAGAATATTTACCTTTCTACTGGACATTTTTCTTTAAAAAAAAAAATGGTTTCTCTGTGTATGGGTCTTCTTGACTACCTCCCCTGCAGCTCCCCAGCAGGGTCTGAGTTGTTATTATGTGCTTATTTCCATTTGTAAAGAGAGTTTCTTGTGTGAGGTGTTTCCTTAATTGGCATTTTTGTTAGCGTTTGAGAAACTGGTTATTCCCATTCCACCCCTGATTCACTATTGTCTCCACCTGAACCGTGGCTGATGAAAAGGCAGAGACTGCCCATCTAACTCCTTTCTCAAGAAAACCTAACCCTCTGGAGCTGGATTTTATTCTTAATTCAAAGCCCTTGGAATACATGACCCTCTGAAAGATGGTTTTCACAGTTCAGAAACCCACATATATTAACTGAGCTGTGCCCGAGGTATTTTTGTCCATTAGAAAAATAAATGACTTTGTGGAAAAGGAGAAGGATATAGACAAGAGCCCCCTCACTTCCATAAAGATGCTTTCTGATTAAAAAAACAACAACAACAACAAAATCCCTATAGTGTATAGCTACACAATGATTTTATATAGCTAGCCATGTTGTTAGCCACAAAAATTATTTCCTTGTTGGGCTTGGAGCTTTTTCACCTGTTGAGGTCCATTTCTGTTTTGACTCTAATGAGAACAGATGAAGCTGACTTCCTGGTTAAATGGTAAAATTTGTAAATTTTTGGGGTTTCCTTCAGAATAAACACCTTTGTTTTTTAGAACATTATTTTTAAACTGCTGTTCATTCTGAAGAAATTGTCACTTGTATGCCATACTGACTCATTTCATAGATGAACTTTATTAATAATAAAAGGCCACACTCCCCTAGATTCAAGGGAAGGCTTCTTTTATTTTACTTCACTTATCTGAGTCTAGCCTCATGCAGATATGTTTGAAATCCCTATGAATGGGGAGGGAGAGGTGGTGTTCTTGTTTTGGAATGGTGAACAGAGTAGAGTGTAATATTGGGTCTGGGTCTAAATGCAGGAAGAAGGTTTCCCAGTACCTCTGAGCTTATTGGTTTTGGTATGGGATGCTCAACCCACACTGACTTCCTGCTTCCTCCCCCGCCACTCTGTCAACCCACTGGCATACACAATTCCAGACTGGCATTTTACGCCCTTACTTTGAGGACCACTGTAGTGTGAGCAGCTTGGATGTCTACATCCCTATCTGTCTGCCATCTGAATTTCTCCTGTTCTGGGGTTCTGCTTTCCAGAGAATGGGTGTTTTGCTGCTGTAGTCCTTGCCCCAGCCTGACTGGGGCCGCAATGTCAAGATCAGCCCATTTTGAAACCAATGGTCTAAGATTTAATACAAAAACTAGCTGAAAATATAGCTGTCCATTCTGCTCCCATGATTATGTTCATTTCCCAAAAACCTGAAAGAAAAATGATGAAAATACACTGTAAAGGAATTTGAATAAAAGCACAGGACTGTTTATCTAGCCCACAAGGGCAGAGGTAGTTACTGCATACGAGAATAAATTATTTGGACATTATTCACTAGGACGTGATCTACTACTGCATGTTTCTGAATGGAGGCTCTATGCATGTTTTAGTTAGAGGTGGGTGGAATTGACAGCAGGCTACCATGATAGTGCAGGAGAACAAAACCAGAGAAAAGGATGTGAATGACAGAGACTTTAGAGATAGAAGAGTGAGCCGTGGGCAAGGATGAGAAACCAGAGGGACAATTCAAAGGTGTTGACTGGATTTCAAATGTTGGTAACTAAGATAACTTGGAATGGTATGCAGATCTCACTGCACAGAGGAGATACTCGGTAACATTCGCTGAGTCAAGAATGAGGATTGTTTAGTTAATGCACTGTTGCTTTTGTTTCTGGTGCTTCTGAAGGGTGGTTTTGACTTTATTTTAAAACAACTTAGCATAGTTCCTGCATTCCTTTTGATGTCTGTCCATCTCCCAAGTCATTTGTCAAAGAGTGTAGGCAGTGTCATCTTCCCTGGGGAGTGTAAAAAACTGCTCTCCGCCAGACGAGCCATACATACTGGACTACAGGAGCAAATGTGCACACTGTCTCCAGCTTTAATACACACCTTTACCTATAGTACTGCTGATGCCAAGAACAGCCTCTTGAGAGCAGCCATCTCAGGGTTAATTTTAAGGCATCGGATTTAAAGTGTTATCTTTTGTGATTACATCATCAGGCTCATTAAACTTTGAATTAAAAAGTTGGAGACATTTCACGTGTTGCAAAACCTCAGAGGAGGACACTGAGTAGCAGAGACTGAAGTTAGAAACATTGACTGATTTAGCAAATTATTCTTGAGATCTAAGGCATTCCAGGCACTCTAGAAGAAGAGGTTTGAAGACACTGTAGGAGAAAATAATATGTTTGGTGAAATCTTGGTCATATAAAAGGAAGTAGGTGTAAGTATGGAAAATTTAAAAAATAACATAAAGACAGAGTTGAGTTGAAAATATGGGAGAATTACATGAGAAAAAGTCTCAAGCTATGTTTTCATAGGGATGGGGAAACCCCATGTATAACTTAATCCAAGTGTGTCTTTAAGACATCAATGGAAATATAAAAAGAACACTCCTATTTGGAAAATGTACTCTCTAGGAATTAATAATCAATCATTCATTTGTCCATTCAAGCCCCACTTACCCTCTCTAGTTTCTGCACATAGCATATTTCATTTTCTAATGTGACATTTGACTTTCTTATACTGGCTATTGTCAGTCTTTCCCCAAGTAAGGACCTGAAGGCATTTTCTTTTCTCCTCCTGTTTTATAAATCAATGTGCTTCCCTCTCCTAAGTTGGTATCTGTCACTTAGAAGAAAATCAGAAATACTTATTGAATGAATGAGCGCCTATTATGTGCCTGCCATTGAACAGGGAACTAGAAACATGGGATAGATGTATGAGTTTGAGGCTCTCTATAGTACAAGGGGTATCAAATAAACATATACATAAAGCAATAGGGGAAATAGAGTGCAAGGATTATGAACAAGGTCACTGGGGTCAGACAGATGCCGTTCCAAATATAAATCCTAGCTCTATCACTTACAAGCTATATAAATGTAGTGAAATTGCTTAAACTGTTAACACTCAGAAAATGTATCTGTAACATGGGGTAGAAATCAGGTTTGTGTGAGAATCATAGATTAAACAAGATAAGATTAAGACAATGAACAAAAGCAGTGATTAGGACTGTAAGACAGTTAAAACTATCAAGGTGGGTAGTGTTATCAGCTGAGCCACAAAGGGTCCAAGTGGTCCGGTCACGTGCCTGTGTATCTAATACCCACAACTGACCACACATGCTTCCTTGCTGCAACCTTAGAGCTTCTTTAAGTGGCTTCTTTTAGAAGAAGCAAAATTGTACTGATTGATTATAAAATGAAGTAGAAATGAGATCTATTTCCATCTGCTATGATGTGAATGTTTGTATCTCCCTCAGATTCATATGTTGAAACCTAAACCCCAATGCACTAGTATTAAGAAGTGGGGTCTTGAGGAAATGATTAGGCCATGAAGGCCCATCTTTCATGACTGGAATTAGTGCCCTTATACAAGAGGTCCAACGGAGACTGTTTGTCCTTCTATCATATGAGGGCACAATGATAAGGAGTCATCCATAAACCAGAAAATGGGCCTTTACTAGACACTTAACCTGATAGTAACCTTGATCTTGAACTTCTCTGCCTCCATAACTGTGAGAAATAAATTTCTGTTGTTTATAAGCCACTCGGTCTAAGAAGTCTTGTTATAGCAGCCCTAATGAACAACATCTTTAAGAATGCGTATTTAGTAGAGGAAAGAATTTCAAGGTATAGTACCAGGACCAGCAGCATCAGCATCAGCATCACCTTAAAATTTGCTAGAAACTTAAATCCTTAGGCTCCACCCCAGCCCTACTGAACCAGAAGCTCTGGAAGTGGGGTTCTATGTTTTGACAGCCCTCTGGGTAATTGCGATGCTAGTTCAAGCGCAAGATTCACAGCTGGGGAACATTTGAAAATGCTCATACACCTCACAGTGTTCCAACCATTGACCATGAGTCAGTCATTGGAAGACATTATTGAAGAGTTTTCATATGTATTTTGATTCCTTTTGTCTCACGCATTTGCTAAACCCCTGATGTGCCATTCCTGTGTCAGTAATGTTTTTAGCAAACATGTACATAGTGCCTAGAAGAATACCATGTACTTGATTGACAAAATTATGATTGCTTTAATGTCTTAAAGCCTTTTTTCTTTTGCTTTATTTTCTTTAAATGATATATTGCATTTTTAGATATTGGCATGATGCTAATGCTGGTTTAAATTATCTGAGAAAGTTTGCAATTCTATTTGCCATCAGCATAGCATTTAGATTGTCAAAGCATTCTTTTTTCTTTTTTCTTTTTTTTTGAGTGGGAGTCTCACTCTGTCACCCAGGCTGGAGTGCAGTGGCACACTCACGGACACCCCAGCGTCAAACTGCTGGACTCCTGTAATCCTTTTGCTTCAGCCTTCCAAGTAGCCGGAACTACAGGCAAGTGCTACCTCACCCGGCTAATTTTTTGATTTATTGTAGAGACGAAGTCTCACCAAGTTGCCTGGGCTAGTCTTGAATCCGTGGACTCAGACAACGCACTCGCCTCGGCCTCCCAAAGCGCTGGGATGACAGGTTGAGCCACCGAGCCCGGCCTGTCAAAGCATTCTATTAAGTACTTCCTCCACTTTCACCACGTGCCTGTAAGATTAGTGCTGTTTCTAAACAAGTGAGCTGGGGTTCAGGGTTTTTCCATCTTTACGGTAAGTTGACCGTTCAACAAATTAAGTGACAAGAATGAGGGATGCAGGTTGTGAGTATAGCGGGATCCTGCTGTTGATTTGGTGATTTGGCCACTAATTCTATTTAGTTTGTGTTTCTTTACCCAGAGGATGCTGTGATGGACACATTTTTCTTTAAATTCAGAATAAAAACAAAATGTGTTATGGTTAAGAAATTTTTAATTTCGATTTTTAAGATGTGTACGCATTTTGGGAGAAATCTTGCCCGTATGTTTTTGATTCACTTACCCCGAAATTATCCAAGCATTATTTTGTGAGTTTTATTTGATAGCCTTAAAACCTGAAGTGAGTTTTCTTTACTTAAATATACCATGTCACCTTTTCCCAAAGGCAAATGAACTCCACTCTGAGAGTCAGAGTCAGCTGCCCATAGGGAGCTTACAGAGCCATGCCTTCTGGCTAGACAACAACTTAGTCCACCTCCCCTGGGTCCTACTTGGAGAGCCGAGAAAGTGGCACAAATGGCTGTCCCCAGCAGGTACAGTGCTGCACCCAGCAACTCAGCAGCATACATTACCCAGAGCACACACATGATTCCTAGACTATCAATTCATAGGGTCAGTTTCAACTCTCCATCCCTCAGATTTACGTCTTTCCTCGTGGTAAAGGCAACTCCTTGTGTTCTCTTCTGCCTCTGTTCCTTTTCCTTCACTCGATTCTCCATTATTTTCCTCCCCTGCCAAGAGAGGCTCTGACGCCAGTGTCTTCAGGTCTGGGGGTTGCAAGGGGAAGGAGGGGTACACTCAGTGGCGGTGACTGCACGAAGGGGTGTACACTGAGTGTGCCATAGTTAAATTTAAAACATGTCCATTAAAACATATCTGTTGCTGGAAGGCTCATTTTGCTCAACTTTGAACTTTTAAGAATTTTCCTTTTTCATGACTGCAAGATTAGAACAAACAAGCCCTGTATCAATGGGCGCTTTCACACTTTCCTAATTGGAGTGTAACTTGGTAAACAGTCATAAAGCAAGTTAATGGAATGTTTCAAGAGTAGTAATTTGGCTTCTGGGAACATATCCTGAGGGGATAATTGTAAATTCCTTCAATTTACTAGCCTGCATGACCAGGAATGCTTAACAGCCAAGTTGTGAAGCCAGCTTGCGGTTCAAATTGCAGCTAAAACATGTGTGGAGTGTGTAACCTGCGAAAGTTCCATCCTGAACTCCTGCCTCATTTGCCTCATCTGTAAAATGGAAACAACAATAAACGTGACCTCATGGAACAAGTGAGAACATAGAAAACCTGCAGCACAGAGCCGTGCTCATCATAGGTGCTCAATGTTAGATATTCCTCCTAATCAGCTCTCTTAGCTTTAGTTTCCTTGTTTGTAGAATATAGATAATAACAGCTTTTACTAGGATTACTGTGGAGATTAAATAGGATTTTGCATGAAAATGGGGTGTGTGACATATAGTGAACATGCAGTGAGTGTTATTGGCTGTTACATTTGACAAAAAGCTTTATGAACAGAGTATTTTTTGCTGTACTATCTATGAGGACAAAGAAGTTTTCAAAACTGGAAGAATTTGACTATTTTATTTCATTGATATTTTGGAAACAAAATAATGTTTACAGTGCATTTTTAATGACATTGGGAAATGCTGTTGTAAAAATATTAAATGTAAAAAGTCAGATGAACCTTACGTACCCATGAAAGTCCGGAAAAATACACCAGTATGTAATTATTGCTTGCTTTTTGTGGTGGAAATGAGGGTCATTGTTTATTGTTTATTGTTTTAAAAATTTATTAATAATTTATAGTGAACCCATATTACTTTTATAATGAGGAGGTGAGGGGAATCCTTTTACAAAGTCTTTAAATATATTTTTGGCCTGGGTTTTATAAAAGATTTTCCTTCTATGGAAACCATTCAGGGGCATGACAATAAATTGGAAGAACTGACTGGACCCTAGTAAGTAATTTTATGATGGCTGTCTAGTATCAATTCAAATAGTAAATGGAGTATAAATGAGAGTATTATGCACCCTCATATCCATGGCACTTGTCCGTGCACATCATGATTAAAATTTAATAATTTATTAAGCACAGAGACTGGCACATACATGCTCAATAAATATTTATTAAATAAATGAATAATTGTATAAAAATGAGGTTTGTCATATAAATAAGACTTAATTCCCATAATACTATCTGAAATTGTAAGAGAAAAGGTGCCTCCAAGCCAAAGAATGTTAGATCAGAACCCAGGAAGCCAGGATTCTGTGAACTATTGAAGCAACATGGTTCACTGCTTAATTTTCTCATCTGTACAGTGTTTTTTGCACTGAATGTTTGATTGCATCTTTTCTATATTTGTGACGCTAAGCAGTATGAATAAGCAATGATGAAAATTTGCATTCACTGAATACGAGTATAAAGGTAGTTTGTACATTTGATACGGAATCTCATTGCTTCCTTTTGCTGCCTTTCCAAGGCCTGAACCAGGGATAACCAGGCCCTGCCTCTTTGTGCACCTTCCATTCCTGCCACTCTCCACCCACTCTCCTCGGCTGCCGTGTGTATTCGCCTATCTAGTTCCTAGGCAGTGTTTTATGCTCCCCTGCTCAGTTGCGTTAGCTCCTCTGTCCATTGTGCCTGGCCACCCTCTTCCCCTCACCTTACTCTTGGTTCCTCCATCTTCAACCAGCTCAGTCTTGTAACCCTACTCATCAGTCAGAGCCTAGTTCAAGGGTTACCTTCTCAAGCATACTGTCCCTCACTTCCTGGCCTGGGCTTGCCTCCCCTCTTAGGCTTTCTTGAAGAACTGGGTTTCCTTTCTTTTGGAATGCTCCATTCATTTTATAATCATGCTCCACTAGAGTGATTGTTTGATTAGTGCCTGTGTCCACCACTGCTAGCTGTTTCTTCCACAAGAGTGAATATAACTGTATGCTTGGTGCTTAGAAAATTGCAGACACTCACTAATTTGGTAAATAAATGAATGTGTGCTGGATAAGTTAAGAACAAGCATGTATGTATTCATCTATAGAAGAAAAGAAGAAAATAAAATTTGTAACTGCTGGGTGCAGTGATTCACACCTATAATCCCAGCACTTTGGAAAGCCAAAGCGAGAGGATGACTTGAGTCCAGGAGTTCGAGACCAGCCTAGGCAACATAGCAAGACCTCATCTTTACAAAAATTAAAAGATAAGCCAGATGTGGTGATGAACAGCTATAGTCCCAGCTTCTCAGGAGGCCGAGGCAGAAGGATCCCTTGAGCCCAGAAGGTCAAGGCTGTAGTAAGCAGTGATCATGCTATTGCACTCCAGCCTGGGCAACAGAGTGAGACTCTGACTCAAAATAATAATAATAACAACAACAACAACAATAAAGTTTGTAACATATTTAGACTTTCCTTACACTGGGCTCCACACACAAACTTTGTGAGATAATTAAGTTAAACTAGGATAATTACATCCAAATGTAATTATCTACATATCAAAGGTTGATGAAGAAGCCAAGAAAAAGCACAGGGAAGGTGAGTAATTTCTTCAAGGTACACTTACCTGATAGAGCTCATCCTAGAGCTGGGACCTGGACCACTCTGCCCCTACATGATCTCTCCTCAGAGAAGAGGGCATGGCAGTGTGGAAGCAGATGTAAATCATCCAGGTTGACCTGGTGGGGAACTTGTATATTAAAAGACCACATAGTTGAAGGAGAGTGTATACAATTTTTTTTTCTTTTTTCACCCATGGCTTAATTGCTAAGCTCTCTGGCATTCTCACTTTTGGTCTCTTACTCCTAGGAGATCTGCTAAAATTTAGGGTAAGAGGCAATATTGAACCTGAAAGAGTGAAGACATCCCCGGGCTCCCAATTACTCCATGGAATTCAGTCCAGCTAAGAAGAATATAGTCTACACTGCGCTCACCTTTTTAAAAGATCCTACCTAATAATAAAGTTTATTTTGCACTCCTTTGTCACTATCTCTTATAGATATTTTTTAAAAAATTGGGATCTTAGGCAGAGGGATCTTGCATTGACCTCTTCAGGTAAGATTTGGGAGTTTCTGGGTTTTGAGGAAAAATTTCATTTTCATGTGGTCATAAAAGTGCTCTCCACTTCAGGGTTATTTCCAACACCAACTCTTGTCATAATAATAATCACTGCCATTTGTATAGTACATTACGTGGACATTCACACATCTCATTTGTTCTTCCAAGGTCTATAAAAATAGGTACCATGGTTTATGCTTTCAGGGTTGTAGCTCTCATACCTTACAGAGTGACTGACACCTAATATGTATTTGCTGAATGAATGAATGAATGAACATCTGACTAGTTTAGTGACCAAAAACCAGTCCTTTATAGTAGGGCACAGTGGTTGGTGGTCTGCCTGATGTACCATTGAGGAAACTGAAGCTTTAAAACATCAAATGATCTTCTTGAAGACACATTCCAGAAGGTGGAAAGACTTCCGGTTTCTCATTCAATGCTTTTTAAAAGTGTATTATAGATCAGTGCCATTGTGAGATGCACACATGATTAGGTTTTCTTGTAAGCATGGTTTTTACTAATTTTTAAGTTGTATTGATACATAATTTACATACTGCAATTTTATCATTGTACAATTATCAATGTACAATTCTGTGATTTTTTAAAGTAAATCTCTTACAGTCAGTCCCTACTCTCAGCCCCAGAAAATCTTTGATCTTTTTTCTGAGTTTCTAGACTTCCTTTTAAAGCATTTTTACATAAATGTAATTGTACAATATGTACCATTTTGTGTCTGTCTTCTTTTAAATAGCATTATATTTTTGAAGTCCAACTATATTGCAACTTTACATTACTTTTAATTGCTGACTGTCATTGTTATGTTATGTTTTTTTCATCATTCACAAGTTGATAGATATTTGGTTTGATTCCGGTATTTTTCTATATGGACAGACAAGCTGCTATAAATATTAACATGATGTATTTGCTTCAGAATTTATTTTTTATTTTTATTTTTTGCTTAGGTAAATACCTAGGAAAGGAATTGTGGTGTTTTATGGTAAATTTATGTTGATCTCTAAAAGAAACTTGTAAACAGTTTTGCAAAGTTGTAGGACCATTTTGTATTCCCAGTCTTTTTTATTACAACCAGGGAGTATATAATGGTTATTGTGGTTTTAATTTGTGTTCTTTAATGACCGAAAAATAATGTTGATCATCTTTTCATGTGCTATTAGCCATTCTTTTATCTTCTTTGCTGCAATGTTTATTTGAATATTTTGCCTATGTTGAAATTGGGTTGTCCTCTTATTATTGAGTTATATGCGTTCTTTATATATTCTGGATACAAATCCTTTATCAGATATGATTTGAAAATATTGTCTCCTAGTCTGTGGCTTGACTTCTAATTTTTAAAAGAGCAACATTTTTAATACTGATGAAGTTTAATTTGTCAATTATTTTAATGGCTTGCACTTGAGTGTTATATCTAACAAATCTGTATGTATGTACATTTGGGTATTCATTTATCACAGCATCATTAAATTTTATTGAAAAGACAATACATATTTTAACAATGCTTTATAGTTTTTATTGTAGAGAGTTTGTACATCATTTGTTAAATTTATTCCTAAGTATTTTTTCTTTTTCATACTATTATGAAAATAATTATTTTCTTAATTTTATTTCTGAATGTTTGTCATTGATATCTAGAAATTGGGTTTGTGTATTAATATTGTAGTGTATAAATTGGTAATATTTTTTATTCAATCTGTTTTTTGAGGATTCCTTATGTTATTTTTACTTGTTTTCTTCATGTTATGCATAAATAAGGATAGTTTTACTTCTTTCTTTCCAATTTGTGGAACTTTAATTTTTTATTGCCTCTGCACTTTCTAGAACTCTAGTAGAGTGTTGAACAGCAGTGGTTAGAGCAGATATCAATATCTTCTTTCTGATCTTAAAGTGTTCTATCCTTCATCCTTAAGTAATGTTAACTGTAGATTCTTCATAGATGTTCCTTATTAGGTTGAGGAAGTTCCCATTTATTCCTACCTTGTTGAGGGTTTTCGTTATAGCTGGATGATGTTTTGTCAAATGCCTTTCTGCATCTATTTAAGTGATCATGAAATTTTATTCTTTGTTCTATTAATAATGTGCATTACATTAACTATTTCTGAATGCCAACTTACCTTTGAATTCCTAAGATTATTTCCACTTGCCATGTAGTATAATTCTTTTTACAACTTTTTATTGCTAATATTTTATTGAAGATTGTTTTCAACCATGTTTATAAATAACTGCAGTTTTATTTTCTTGTGATATTTTTATCCTATATTGCTATTGGGGTAATAACCTCATAGAATGATTTGAGAGTTCTTTATTTTCTAAAATAGTTTGTAGTAGAGTTGGTATTAGTTCAACTTTAGTATTTTATAGAGTTTACCAATGAAGCTATCTAAACCTGAGTTTTTGTTTGTGAAAAGATTTTAAATTATTAGTTTAATTTCTTTTACAGGTCAATTCAGAGTTTCTATTTTTTTCCTAAGTCCATTTTGATATTTGTGACTTTCTACTTATTTGTATGTTTCATCTATCTGTCTAGTGTTTTAGATTGTTAACAAAAATGTATATTTTTTTCCACAAAATTCCCTTATAATCTTTTAAATCATATAGCATTGTTAAAAATGTCCACAATTTTTTTTCTGACTTTAACAATTTATGAATCTGGTCCATATAGTTAAACTTTTACCAATTTTTTTGTTCTTTTCTAAGAACTAACCTTTTCCCATTTTATTTGCTTTTTCCTACTGCATCAATTTTAAAATTAAATATTTTTATATATTTTATTTTCTATCTTCTTGTTTTTTTTTTTTTTTCTTATTTTGCTAGTTTCTCAAGGTTGAATCATAGATTACTTATTTGCAAACTTACTTTTCTTAAAGGTATAAATTTACCTTTATTACTTCTGAATCATCACATAGATTTTGATTTGCTGTGATTTTGTTTTCATCAGTTCAAAATACTTTAGAATTTCTTTTTATTGTAGATTTCTAATTGAACTTTGCTGTAGTCTGAGAACCCAGGTTGAATGATTTTAATTTTTTATTAGTTTGAAAGTTTAAAGTTTATTGAAACTTTTTATTGCATTGCCAAATAGTCTGTTCTGGAGAATAATCCATGTGCACTTGAAAAGTATGTGTATTCTACAAGGGCAGAGTGTTCTATAAACGACACTTAGTTTGGCTAAGTTGATTGATAGTATAAGTTATATAGTATATCCTGGATAATTTTCTATATATCTGTTTCATCAATTATTTAGAAGGAGGTATCAACTCTAACTAATTGTTGAATCATTTAGTTTTTCATTTAATTCTGTCAATTTTGGTTTAGTGTATTTTGGAGTTCTATTGTTAGGAATTCTATTGTTACATATACATTTGTAAATTGTATGTATTGCCCCTATTTTATTAAAAATCCTATCTTTTTTCAAGTAATATTTCTTGTTCAAAATTCTATTTTGTCTAAGATAAATATACATCTTGTAGTTAAGGTTTACATGGCATATGCTTTTTCATCCTCTTACTTTCCATCTATTTGTGTCTTTTAATCTTAAATTTGTCTCTTGTAGACAGCATATAGTTGAA
This sequence comes from Tarsius wallacei, assembly GCA_963574415.1. Classification (NCBI taxonomy): domain Eukaryota; kingdom Metazoa; phylum Chordata; class Mammalia; order Primates; family Tarsiidae; genus Tarsius; species Tarsius wallacei. The sequence continues at coordinate 22,380 of CAUYQG010226846.1, forward strand.
CCTTGCTTATACAGTTTGTTGATCTCTACCTTTTAATTAGAGCATTTAATCCTTTTACATTTTGTGTAACTATGAATACACCTGTATTTACATCTGCTATTTCCTGTTTGTTTTCACTGTCTCATATCTGATCTTCATGTACTGTTTTATTTTGTGTTGAATACATATTTTCAATGTTTTTGACTATATTTTTCAAGTATTTTTCTTTTCTTTTTTTTTTTTTTTGCAAACAGACTAGTTCAAGCAGACATTTATTTGTCAATAGATCCCGAGAGCATCACTGTTATTATGACATGACATAAAACCTAAAATGTATAATGATTCTCTTGATTCAGAAAGGAAAGATTAAATTATATAAGTATGTTTTGCTTAAAAAGACAGAGTAACAAAACATATATTAGAATGATTCCCATATATAATGGGTAAATTTTTTTTCCTCTTTTAATTTTTATTTTAAAATTGTGGGGTGCAATTCAGGGTTAGGTATACAAATATTCACTGTGCAGGTACCCTTGTTGATGAGGTATGCCCCCCTTCCCCAGGCAGATATAGACTACTGTCAATCCCACCTCCCCACCCCTCTTACCCCCCACCCCCGCAGTTTCCTGCTACTGTTAATCCTTTTCTTATAGTATTATGGTAGTTGTTCAAAGTCCACTAATGAGTGAGAAAATGTGATACTCAGCTCTGTTTCCTTGAGAGATCACTCAGTATTATAAGCTCTAATTCCATCCAGGTTGCTGAGAAGCTCATGATTTTGTTCTTCTTTATGGCTGTGTAGTATTCCATAGTGTATATGTACCACATTTTTAAAAATCCAGTCCTCTTTTGATGGGCATCACGGTTGATTCTATGTTTTTGCTATTGTGAACAATGCTGCAATAAACATATGTGTGCAGGTATTCAAGCATTTTTCTAATGATTGTTTTATGGATTATAATATGCATTATATAGTAGAACAATTTGCTTCAGATTAACGCTACCTTAAACTTATGCTCTAATGTAGCTCCATTCTCTGCCCCTTCCTTTTGCTATTTTTGTCATGTATAGTACATCTATATATGTACGCTTATAAACTTAATAATACACTATTCTAATTAATGCTTTAGTCAATCATATTTTTAAAAGTTAAGGGAAGAAATATATTTATGAAATCTTTTATATGAAACTTCCTATTTACCATTTGCGGTTCTGTTTTCTTCTTCTTGTGGATTCAAGTTACCATCTGATGCCATTTCTGTTCATATTAAAGGTCTTCCTTTAGTTTTTTTCATAAGACATGTCTACTATTAACATATTATCTCGGTCTCTGAGATTGTACTTCAGTTTCTCTATTGGAGGAAAGTTTTACTGGATATAGAATTCTTGTTTGATCTCTTTTCTTTCAGTACTTTTGAAAAGGGAGGCCAAAACTTTACCTGTACGACAACCACTTGTATACCCAATTCTGACTTGTAACATACATCTTTAAAATAAAAAAAAAAGAGTCCATTCCCAATTTTTGTTTGTTTTTATGAATTATATTAGCATGGATATTATAGGTAGGATAATATGGTTAGGAACAGGTCAAAATGAAAAACTTACTATATAGGAAAACAGATTGATATAAGAATTCTACAATCTGTTTTATAATTTTATCTGGCATCTTCTAATTCTCTAACTTCATTCTATATCATTTTCTTTCTTTCTTTTTTTTTTAAACAGATGAGACACTCATATGTTTAGGTATTTCTATCTTGTGATGTCATGAATCTTAGAATCCACAGGAATGAAGGAAGGGTTGTACTCATGTGCTAATGATCTGTAGGAGTTTCTTAACTCAATCAGCATATACCAATCCTAACCTCCCTCAGCTGTGGAGAAAAAAAATTCACCAGGGATTTATGATGAAAGAAACCTTAATATACTTTCTGCTTCAATCTTGATTTGAACTTTGATCTCAAATTGAAGCTGCAAGTGCCTTTTAAAAAAAAGTTTTAATCCTAATTTACACAGCTATATTGAGAGGCTTATGAGCAAATCATCCTGGAAGTATTAGAAACTTTACAAGGCTGGACATTCTGAAGTACAGCTTTTTTTCTCTTTTTCTTTTCCTCCTTTCTCTTTCTCCTCTCAGTCAATGATAGGTGGTGATGAACCACAGCGAGAAGTGTGTTGATTGGAACACAGACATGCACAGAAAATGACACTTTGCAAATGAAGTGAGCTCATTAAATAGTGGTCTTCATGACCTTCATTTTCTATGGTAATCTAATTTTCTGATGAAAGGGGCATCATTTAAATTGGCCTGATCAGTCTTCTTTCAAATCCTTGTCAGAATCCATCCTGGGGACCCAATTTCCTGGTTCAGCAGGGAGTGTTTGTGCATGGCTAACTCCACAGCAGCCTGGACAAAGGACAACAGGACAAACTTGCAGGTGGTTATAACCACTTCAATTAGAGCAAACAGAGGCAGCTAGGCAGTTCTGAAGCACCTGTGAGCCTGGCCAAGTTCTGGCCAGTGGATTTCATTTTCTTTTAATTGACAGCAAAAACGTTAATGTCTCATATAGGTACCCTATAAGCAAAGGGAAGTTGGTGCCAACTGCTGAGGTTTTTAAATCTCTGATCTGTGCTGGCATTTGCTCCTGGGAGAAGCTATAGGGCTGAATGCATGTTCTAATCAAATAAACTAACTTTCTTTCTCTCTCTGTCTCTATTTCTTTTTACACTTTTTTTCATTGGAATTTGCTTTTCATTATGAACAATTGAGCTTTGGAGGATCTTGGTTGCAGATTCTTTTGTAAGTTACTTATTCTTACTATTAAGTGATATTTTTATTCCCTTGTTGGGAAAAATTGAGGAAAAAGTGGCTCCTTTTCACTATACAAATCTCTGTTTGTAGCATAGTATATTAAAATAAAAGGAAAAGAGCTGCAGCAAGCAGGAAGCTGGGTATTTCATCTAATCCACAAGCTTCTGCCAATTATGAAATGTCAAATGTAAGTTTTAGATACACAAAATATTGAGTAATGGAAAAAACGAGCGTTTTATTTCTATCAAATTTTAATTCCATTTTATGCTTTTTTCCATATTTAAACAATCTTCTTAAAAAGCTTGTAGAGAAACCATTTATTTTAGTATGGTTAATAAAGAAGAAAAAGGAACAAGGATCGCTCATTCTGGAAGATTTAGCTAATGAAGCAGGGCAGGGAAATAACAGTCGGTGGGGCAAGAAGTTTTTAATGGATAAACTACTCATGCATTTGCATGAGCATTTTAAATAGTCAAGAGATATAGGTAACGTTATATAAACGTTAGGATTGGAAATGCATTTTGAGTGTGCATAGCAACAGGAGTAACATTTGATTTCTGAAGTATATTTCAGGGTAGGGCTCAAGGTGCTCTATAAATTGTACCTTGTTAACCTTTGCAATACTCCAGGGAGGTAGATAGTTGGTAAATACCATTGTCCCTCCTTCTTATAGTGGGAAGAACGCAAGTGTGGAGAGATTAAGAGATTTGCCCAGGGTCACCTAGCAAGTTAATTAGAGAGCTTGAAATAAAACGTGTGTCCCAGTTCAGTCCTCTTTCCATTAAACTTCATTGTTCCTTCTCTTCTCCTGGGTGTCTCAGCTGTTAACGGCTCCCCAACACTTGCTGCTAATTAGTAACTTTGGGAGACTTTTCTTTATAGGAGGCTTAAAGACTGAGCAGACTTGCGAGCCACCTTGGGTTTTTATTACCTCTGAAGCCACCTACCCTCTGAACAGGTATATATAAATCTTTGGTGGGGTTGATGAAAAGAAATCAGTTTTCATTTCTTTTCAGGGTTCTTGGAAATGAATGCCTCATTCCAAGCAAGAGGGAGTTATTGATTAAAAAATAGGTGTTGGTGGGTTCACAGATACAGTCTTTGTTTTTAAAGAGAGGGCAATAAACTCATTGATTATTGCTGAGTATCATTGAGTCTAACAAAGCATTTATCAATTACTCTGCATTTGGCATATTTCAAGGTTCAGTGGTGGGTGCCAGTGTCCTTCTGATTGAAGGTAAGATGCATGTAAAGCTAATGATGCAGCACCAAACTTAACTATTATCTCTTTGCAAACCATCACTTTCTTTTAATTTCTGTGATTGGAATCTTATTTCTTTCAATCCCCCAGACTTGAAACCACCGTTTTCTGGGAACCTTCCTGTCTTACCTTTCTATTCGCAGAAGACAATGTCTATACATCCTGTATCTGCGGTATTTTCCACAGATGTCTTCTCATAATCCAGGCTGTTGCTGCTTCTTGCTTGCTTCTGGGTCTGCTCAGTTCAGGACACCCTGTCTAGCTCACTGACAGACTGTTTGGAGACAGAGCCGCCATTTTACCACAACTGCACTCAAAGCTGCCTACCTCCCTTTGCTGACTGACTCTAAAGTAATGCATTCAAATGCCAGTCAAGACCTTGACCTTGCCTCCTACTTGGTTTCTGTTCCTAGGCTTTGATTATAGGACAGTTAGTTCCTGAACATCATTGTTAACAACAGCATCTTCATAACAATGTTTTTTAAAAAAAACTATTCATTTGTGCAAATCCCTGTTTTATGCTCTAATCTTACCCTTTACCACTGGTGCCATCTGAGATTCCACTTTTCTGGTTAAACCTGTAGCTAGTCATTTTATTTTGCCTCTTTTGAGCCATCATGGTACTTTTTGGTAGCCATAAAAAGGAAGTTAAATTCTTTATGTTATAATATTTTTGTGGGTTTTTACTTTATTCCCTTCTTCTGAGCTGCAGTTACCCTCCTTCACTAGAGAAGACTTCGCTAAAGTATTGGAAGATAATACTGATGTAGTTGCGAATGCTCAAGTTGATATAAAAAGTTGTACCTTTTAGTATTATATGTGTAGAAAATTGGGGGAAAAAGAAAAAAAAGTTGTACCTTGACTATATTTTCATTGTTTTGAGTTTTCTTCTGTTGGCAGCTTAACCAAAAGTTTTGCTGAAGTCAAAAGTGATTATATTTCCTGATTTTTATGTAATAATCCAACTATTAGTACATGTAAGGAGATTAAATTAGTATGAAAGATTTTGCTATGGAGCTTGATTTTCATGAATTAAGAGTTTCTTGTGTTTATTCTGAAGTATAATTTAAAATTTTAATTTTATATTTTCTAATATCTCTGCTTTCCCTTATTAAAACACAGATAAACTTTAAATTATATAGCATTTCTTTGTAATAGTGGTTAATGTCCCTTTCTTGATGTTGAAACTTGGCATGATTCTAAAACAGACCAACAAAAACAAGTTATATGCAGTAAAGTTGAGGATAAATTTTGCATTGTTCTTCTTTAATAAACATTTAAAATGACTATTATCTGCCTAGTCCATGATAGGCTCTCGGAGTATGGCATGGCACCACCCAGAAAAATCACCTGTCCTCATAGAGCTGAGAATATACAGGGATATCCTACTTACTTATATTTACTATGACCACGATATAGAGGAGAAGGGAATATTGAAACCTGAGATCAATTTTTCTCACCAAAGCAGCCATTCAAACGAAATCAACCATAGCTTGTGTCCATGATTTCATCAGTCAAAAGCAAGCATGTAAGCCTGGAGTTAACAAATCCTTTTCAATAATGCTCTTTACTTCTTGCCACTAGCCTTTTCTTTTAACGTCCCCTGCTCCTAAGTTATTCACTCTGCCTTCTGGAAATGCTTCTCAGTCAGCAAATTCCTTGTCATCCTCAGCTTCTTTTTACACCTTCTTGCCCTAAATAAAACCAAGAACTCCCCTTTGACTGTTCCATGAACTTCCCCGGTGCTGTTTAGTCTCTTACATCCTGACACCTCAGGATTGGGAAGCGGGGGCCAAATGGTCTTTGCTCCCCATTGTAGACTCTCTTGGCAAACCTGATTTCCATTCTATGCAACAACTGTACTGAAAGTTCTCCCATCTTCCTTCTTCTGCTTTACTTAGGTGTTCTGCATACTTCATTTTCAACTTAACAGAGAAAATTCAAGTTATTAACCTCAGCTACCACCACTTACTACCACATGCAACCGTATTATTCCACATATTTTCCTGTTAATATATTAAAATTAATTTACTTCTAATTCTTCCACTTATACATTGGATCTTGTCCTCCTTTCCTTCTCAAGAACATTGTACTATTATCTCTGTTCCCTTGTACATAATCAGCTTCCATTGTTGAGAGTGTCCTTGCATTAATATTTGAGCATGCTTATGAAACTTTAATCTCACCAGTACTCGGGTTCACTCTCTTCTTACTTCTCTTGCTCTCCAACCTTTTTGAGAGAGAGCCCCCTATCCTAAATGTCTGCGTTTATTCACTCTTCATTGGGTTCTCAATTATTCTAACCCAATTTTTATCCATTACTCTACCATATTAGCAAAATGCTTGCGATGCTGCTAGATCTGTTAGATGCTTTGTCAGTCCCCATGTCAGTAGCATTTGACATAATTACATCCTCATTCTTGAAACCATCTCTTTGCATGATTTTCACTCCCACATCCCTATTCAAGTAACTTCATCCACGTGTAGCCACTTCATCTTGGGCTCCTTTTTATTCTACAAAACCTTTATATGTGAAAATCCTGAAAGTTTGAATTAACTGCCGTCAGATTACCTAAATCCTTCTTTGGCACATTTATTTATTCCTAAAGCTTCATTTATATTCGTTGTTTTTTTGACTTCCAATTTATGTCCTTCTGAATTTCTACTCTGAGCTGCGAAGACATAGTTATGCTTTTGAACTATTTATTTTGATTTATCAATGGCGTTTCAAACTGAAAGTAAGACAACAAATGCCATTTTCTATCCATTCTTAGAAATATCTACCCATTTGTATACAGTCTTTTTTTTTGAGAAACATTTCTTCAGAGTCTTTCCCTATTTTTAGTTATTTGCTTTTGTGCTGTTGAGTTGAGTTCCTTATATATTTTAGATATTAGCTCCTTATCAGATATATGGTTTGCAAATATTTCCTCCTAACCCATGGGTTTCTATTTCACTCTATTAATTGTTTCCTTTGCTGTGCAAATTTTTTTTTTAGTTTTATGTATTCATGTTTGTTTAGTTTTGCTTTTGTTGACTGTGCTTTGGGGATCATATTTAAAAATCTTTGCCTATCCCATTGCTGTGGAATTTTTCTCCTATGTTTTATTCTAGTTATTTCACAGTTTTATGTTTCACGTTTAAGTCCTTAATCCCTTTTGAGTTGCTTAAAGATTTACTTTTAAGTGTTTTCACTATAAAGATTGAAAAGTACGAGTACGTGAGGTGATAAATATGTTAATCAGCTTGATTTAATTGTTCCATAATTATAACATCACATTGTATACTGAGTATATAAATTACTATTTATAATTTAAAATAAAATGAACCACTTAATTTAAAGAATGTTTGTCCATAGACATATTGAGAACATATTTTTGAATTTCCACTACTTTAGCAGTTCATAGGAGTTTGTCTTGTACAGCTCCCATTGCACCCTCTAAATTCACTCTCCATTTTTTTGACTCCTCTCTGTGCCCAGAGAGTGTGACCCATATATTCGAACATCCTATTCTCTTGCGATCTGCCTTCTAGTTATGTTCAGGCAATAGGAAGATCTGAGGATAAGAATTGAGTGAAGTAGGGTTATTCATTCATCTGGTTCCATTTTTACAGGATTATGACTATTTCTGTACTTTCATGTAGCTACTTTTTATGGGGTCCTCAGGCCTTGAAGTAGTCATCACTTCTTGCTATTGTTTGTCCTGGGGCAATGCACTACTTTTCATTAATTTTACTAACCTTTGCATTTACCTCTAAAATGACCCCCTTATTAAGCTCTTCTCAAATTAGTCTATCAGAATTTATCATTTATTTTCCGCTGAGTACTTTATGAGTGGACACATCAGGTATTTGTTGATAAAATGAAAAGCTCTCCTTTACTATACAGTTGTCACTGAGTATGAGACACTAGGGATTGGTGTGCCCTATGATAAATCAGAGTATGTTTCCTGCCTCAAGGCATTCAAATAACATTTAGAAGCACTATTTCAGCAAGCCGATTGTACTTAAGAAGCAAATGCATCTCGTTCTCCTCAGGCATCAGTTTATGGCCCTAGTTTTAGTTCTAGACCTATCCGTTCAACCTTTTCTGGATCTGGTTTTCTTATCTGTAAATGAGGAAATGAGGTAGAGCTGGGACTTAGGCTATGTTTCTAAGAACTCCTTTTATCTCAAAACATGGTTTGCTTTTGAGTATGTGTGTGTGTGTGTGTTGTGGGTAATTCATGTCAATGTTTGAAATTTTATATACATTAATCAATTTCATGTAGATTGTTGCAATTTCTAAAAATGGAACTCTCCCTTGCCATTTTATGTTCTGTTAACTGCATAGGACACAAAATGATCCTTTGTAACATCAGATCCTGTCACATTGCAGAGTTCTGCTTGGAACCATGCAATGATTTCACATTACATTCTGAATGAAACCCCAAGACCTTCCCATGGCCTATAAGGTCCTATAGGATCATATCTTCTAGCTCCCACTTTGGCTTATTGCCCATGGTTTTCCTCACTTAATTCTACTCACACTGGTCTCCTTGTTCTTCAAACTTGCCAACCACAGTTAAGCCCAGACTTTTCCTTCTACCTTAACACTCTTTTCTAAAACTTTGTTAGGCTTATACTACTGTTATCATATCTGGGAATTTTTCAGACAAAAAGGGGAAGGTGTTAAAGGTAGATGCAAGCATCTTTAGCTTTTCTAGAAATTTCCCAGGAGACCCACTCATGGCTCTTGCTTACATCTCACTGTCCTGTTTTAGTTATAAGAGGAGTGTGGAAATGTCAATGTTTAGCTGGGAAGATTACACTCCAAGTCCAACCGAGGCTCTTTTTGTAATGGAGAAGAGTAGAGCAGATGTGGACAGGCAGAAAGTTGTGTTTGCCATGGTGTTAACGGTTACTCATATATTGCTTGTGAAAGGTTTTCAGTCTGGGCATAAATGTATGATTTTTTTTTCTGGTTAGCAGGTTCCTATCTCCCATGAGAATCTCAAAGTGGTCCAAGACCCAAGCATGATACTAGTCAGTGCTCTATAGTCATCTGTACTTCTCTCTAAGGTGTTCTTGGTTCTGATTTGTTAATAGAGATCATATTGGAAGGTGAAGGTAATATAGTTATGGATTTGCTTCCATACATTGATCCTTGTTCATATTTCCCATATAAAGAGAACTGCACTGATCTCAGTTGACTCACTAGACCATTTATCAGGAACTTGAATGTTCACACAGAGCAGTATACAGAGAGCTGTAGGGAGTCAGTGAACCACATAGTGATGTAGGATGGATACCCTCATGTGTGGATTGTAGTCTCCCAAAAAGTCCTTCCTTCCATTGGACATGCTGCTCCCAGACCACAGCAGACTTGGCTCTGCTGGCAAAGATAGCTCTTGGTTGACTGAATCTCATGACCAGATATCATGCAGGCTCCTGGTATCAAGCAGAAGAGCATTGAGAGGTCACTAATGGAACTGAGTTCTGAAAACGTTTCAAGAGGCTATGGAAAATAGAGAAACATAGCAGTTACAGTTGTTGGGTGATTAAATGTTAAGTGTTCAGGACAATACTACCTTGTAGGTACTTAATTAATGTCAGTTTCCTTCCTGGTCTTCTTTTTGCCTATTTCTGCCTTCTTGACATCCTGCCTCTTTCCCTCTGAATTCTTCATTTTTTATCGGAAGCTCAGTTTTTCCATACTTCATTAGTGGATTTTGGGGTGTACTCAGACATACAGTATTTCAACTAATTCCACATATTATAGAAAACAAAAGCCAGTGCCTTTACCAACTATATTTAAGATTATCAGTGCTAAAAGGACACTTTCCTTATTCATTATTGTCTTTCTTCTTCAATTTCTTATTTTATTTTAAAGACGTGGGGCACAATTCAGAGTAATGTATACAAATGATCACTATGCAGGTACCCATGTTGATAAAGTGTGCCCCTCACTCCCCTGGCAGTATCCCTCAACTGCCAATCCCACCCTCCCTACCCTGGCAGTTTCCCGCTACTGCCAATCCCTTTCTTTTTTTTTTTTTTTTGAGTTGGAGTCTCACTCTGTCACCCAGACTGGAGTGCAGTGGCCGCTCCCGGCCACTGCAGCCTCGATCTGCTGGGCTCCGGTGATCCTTCTGCCTCAGCCTTCCAAGTAGCTGG
>CAUYQG010226850.1:0-13450 GCA_963574415.1 Tarsius wallacei
TACCACGCCCGGCTAATTTTTTTGATTTATTGTAGAGATGAGGTCTCGCTTGCCCAGGCGGGTCGCGAACCCGCGGGCTCAGGCAATCCACTCATCTCAGCCTCCCAAAGGCGCGGGATTACAGGCTGAGCCACCGAGCCTGGCGCAGGAAGAATTTTATTTCCGAAATTGAATTCAGGGGGCAGAACCCGGCTCCTGGCATTTCTGGAACAGGTCTGCTTGCCCCTTAGGTTTCACAGTCCATTTTTATAAGTTTAAGGGTTGCTGGTACCCATACATTGATTACGCGACTAACAGAGCATTGTAACTCAAGTTACAGCTACATTTAGTTAACAGTGACATTTATGGTCTGCATTTCCTGGCACCGGCTACCAAAAGATAGCTTACAGTGTTGTCAGTAACACTAAACTGAAGAGTTGAATAAGCTTGCCATAGAGTAAAAGAGTTAACAGAGCCAATTACAAAGTAAAACATTATTCATTGCAACATATTGTTGATTAGTAGTTATAACACACAAAAAGTTATATAAATTCCAAGGCTTATGCTTACATGGGTACTCTACTTTCAAATCCAAGACCTCTGATAAAAGGGAGTGAATAGAGAGATTCATTTCTCTCAGTTGAGTGAGCGTGGTCTACAGGGGGCTAAGGGTTCTTTGAAGTGACTTAACAGGGAATGTATCGGAGATAAGGGGATATGCTTTCTTTGCTAATTCTCGGAAATGTAGGTTCATGCAGGCCCACTAAAATATTATGCCTTTCTTTAAGGGTTGTGGCAATATGGACAGACAATAGTGGGTTTCTGTATCACCTTCGCAGAGCTGACACTAGACCCTATGAGACAAAGTTACCCACAATGTGTTTTGAGATGATGATGAGAGAAAAACAATCACATGAGGATGGGGTGGAAAAGAGAAAAGCTTCATGGGAGAGAGATGTCGGGCGTTCGGTCAGACACTCAGAAGCTGCCAGACCTGGATGAGCGGCAATGACCATGGAGGCTCTGACCGGTGCTCCAGGACTCCAGGCAAGAGGGCAAGAGAGTGGTCAGTTTTGTGAGAGCACAGAGGATACCAAAGGTCATATGAGTAAGAGTCCACTGATATAAAACAGACACATTTACACATGGAAAAAGTGGATTTGTGGTTGCCAATGATTGAGGGGTGGGGACAAATGGGCTGTAATTGCCAGTGAGTTCAGGGCTCCTTTTGGGGGCGATAAAAATTTTCTAACAGTAGATTGTGGTGATGTTGCATTAAATATACTAAATGTACTAGAACCATTGAATTGTACAATTTAAGTGGGTGAATTGTATGGTATGTGAATTGTATCTCAAATAAACTGTCAAAAAAAGGAAAATGGCTGGGTGCTGTGGCTCATACCTGTAATCCCGGCACTTTTGGAGGCTGAGGCGGGAGAATTGCTTGAGCTCAGGAGTTTGAGACCAGCCTGGGCAACACAGCGAGATCTCGTCTCTACCAAAAAAAAAAAAAAAAAAATTATTTGATTGTGGGGGTGCACGCCTATAGTCCCAGCTTCTTGGGAGGCTGAGGTGGAAGGATCACCTGAGTCTAAGAGTTTGAGGCTGTGGTGAGCCGTGACCGTGCCACTGCACTCCAGCCTGGGTGACAAAGAGAGACCCCGACTCAAAAAAAAAAAAAAGTAAAAAAGGAGAATCTAGTCACAGAAAAAGAAGTATAGGATGTTATAGTCTATAGAAAATTGAGAATCTGGTAACACTGGTCGAATAGGGCATCTAGGAAGAGGCGGTAAGACTATGAAAAAAGTCAAGGCAAGGATTATGAACGTGTCAGGGAGAGTTAGCTCAAGGAGGCAGGAAGAGAATACATCAAGTGAGGGAGCAGAGGAGAGGGGACTGCAAACATACCCCATGCACCTGACATCGTGCCGTGAGCGGTGGTTTCACAGGTATAGTCTTCATAATAATCACTTACACAACTCTTCTTTTTTTTTGAGTCGAGGTCTCACTGTCTCCCAGGCTGGAGGGCAGCCTCTGCCTCCTGGGCTCAGGCGATCCTTTTGCCTTCGTCTTCCGAGTAGCTGGGACTACGGGAGAGCATCGCCACACCAGGCTAATTTTTGTATGTTGCCCAGGCTGGTCTCGAACTCCTTGGATCGAGCAATTCTCCTGCCTTGGCCTCCGAAAGTGCTGGGATTACAGGCCTGAGCCACTCCTCCTGGCCAATTTGCATAACTCTTATGAACACTTTTGGACAAGTTTTAAAATCAATAGAAAAAGCGGGGAGGAAGGAAGTCAAAGGAAAAGGGAACAGGAAGATCCATGGGGAGGGTGTGCAGGGCTCAGAGCTCCAGGTGAGACATCCATGTTTAATGAAGGAGACAACAGGGACCTGGTGAAGGTACCGGAGCAGGTAGCCAGGGGATGAGATCAGCAGTTTAGGGTGGGATCCGGGCTCAGTATGCAGGATAGATGGGAGTGAGGGGCCATATCAGAGGTGGGAGAAGTTCTAAGGGGGGCGGGGAAGGTAGGGGCAGGGTCTGGGCATGTGTGGTGGGTCCTGGGGTGGGGGGCGGAGGAGGTGTAGGAAGAGCGTGAGAACAACGGTGCAGAAATAGTTCTTCAAACCCAGCCGAGCACGAGAGTCCAGAATGAAAGATGAGTGGTGGCGCCATGAGCAGAGATAGAAAGTTCAGGGGGAGTTCATGAAGAGAAGATGAGCGGTTTCGCTTTGGACACGCAGGGTGTTTTGGAAACGACTTTGTTACCAAATGAGGGATCTCAGGAGATTGCAACTAGAACTCCAGGCAAATTGTAGGTTCCGGGGTAATTATGGGGCCTTTCCAAATTCTTTTTGTGTCTGGTTCCTGCCCTTTCTTGGTAGACCCATTCTGCTCGGTATCCCCATCTGACTGGAAGTTCCGGTTCCCACAACTTTCAAGACACAGAAGAGCAAGATGAGTCCTGTCGTGCTTCTAAGGGGCCTAGCCTGGGGCCCTAGCAGTGTAGACTTGAGAGGATGCTTTCCCGTTTCCCGGATCCAAAAATTCTCCCGGATCACGACTTCCTGTCTCCCTGGGAAACTTGCCTGGGAGAGAAAAGCAGAGGTGGAACTCCCCGGGGGGAAGACTACCAGGCTAGGACATGATGGAAGCACGGATGACATCATCTATTCCAGGTGGGAGAAGCAGGTGTACAGGCACCCAGGTGAGAGCCGGTATGATTGGAGCAACAAGGGAGGGTCCCAAGAGGTAGGCGAAGGCCAAGTCATTCAAGCCATTTGGACTTGAGCTTTTGCCCTAAGGGTAACTTGAAGCTACTGAAGGCTTTGAAACAGGTTGGTGATAGAATCAGTTTCTATCTGTGTCTAATGAGCATTTACGGTATGCCAGGAGTCGTTCAGTCTTTTGAGTTCATTATCTCATTTAATCTTTTTCAGTGGCTCTCTGGGGCAGGTATCATCTGCCCACTCATCCATCCATTCACCCATCCACCCACTCATCCACCCATTCATCTATCCACCCATCCATTCATTCACCCATCCATCCATCCACCCATCCGTCCGTCTGTCCGTCCATCCATCCATCCTTCCATTCATCCATCCAAGAATGTTTTAAAATTGAGCAACCGCTTTGGACCAATCACCGAATTGATGTTAACTGGACAAAAGAGGAAGAGGAATCTCCACTCCCAGAGGGTTATCAATTCCTAAAAAGTTACAACTAGAAAGAGTCATGACCGGGATTCAAACCCAAGAAAGCAGACCCCGGGGCCTGGGCTTGTCCACCGGTCCAGAGACTTGGCTTGGCTGAGTGCTCCTCTCATGGTGGAACTGCAGGTCTCGGGTGCGTCTTAAAGGCAGCAAGGCAGCGAGGCCTAGAGCTTGAAGCACAGACAGATATTGAGTAAGAAGAAGGGGTTGACGAGGCCACTGCAGATGAGGTGAAGAGGATAAAAGGAATGTGTGTGAAGGAGCTGGGAAAACCTGGGTACCTGTCATTTCTCTGGATTCTTTCTTGCTAACAAAATTCTGATTTTTCTTTTGGTAGTTTGTGGCGGGGGGACAGCAGGCAGCCATGTGTCCAGCTCCTAGGGATGAATGAATCGTGATTGGCTTTAAGCCAATCATGACTAAACTAATACCATTTGCCAGGTACTCGCTTTGCTTCCCCCTTCGTAGCTACTGGGGACCATGTGACAAAACTGTGGCCAGCGAAACAAAAAGGAAATCTCTTGAGGTCTTGTGAAAAATATTTTTGATCCCCTGATAGGAAGCAGAAACAGTGAAAGGAAGGTCCTGTGCTATCTGGCTGTCTCACTGCATTCTGACTTTGAAGGCAGTCATGATTCCTGGTGCTGTGGCAGCCATCTTGGGACCATGAAGTGACAATCACAAAGCCAACAAATGAAGGGTGGCAGGATGGAAAGAGGTAGATGCTTAATGCGCCTGAGAAACTGAAGTAATGACAGCAAGGACCTCCCTCCAGGCTTCTTAAAATGTGAACCAAGTAAACCTCTAGGATTTGACTTTTTTATTCCCTCTAGCTGACCACGTGCTGGCTGTTATAATAAGCAGAGTGAGGAGGAGGCAGGAAGGGGAGGTGAGCCTCTCTGAGGTGTAGGGTGCCGGGTAAGGAACATCTCTTTGTTTTCTAATTGTTTTATGTGTCGTAAATCTTAAAGACAGAGTCACCTTTTCTCTTCTGTTTTTTCCTTCCCACTTGTATTCTCCTAGCCCCCTTCTTTCCTCTGGCCCACACTAAGGCCACTTGCTCAATAACTATTGCTTTTTTTTTTTTTTGAGTCGGAGTCTCACTCTGTCGCCCAGACTGGAGTGCAGCGGCCGCTCCCGGCCACCGCAGCCTCGACCTGCTGGGCTCCGGCGATCCTTCCGCCTCAGCCTTCCAAGTAGCTGGAACCACAGGCGTGCGCTACCACGCCCGGCTAATTTTTTTGATTTATTGTAGAGATGAGGGCTCGCCAAGTTGCCCAAGTGGATCTCGAACCTGTGGGCTTTTGAATAAAGAAGTTTCCCCTTCTTTAATTCTCATTGTGCTTCTATCAAGCTATCACAAATATTCAAGGGCAGAGACCTAAGCTCTTCCATTGTGCCCGTGAGGACCTTAGAGATGCTTTGCTTATTTTATTTAATGCCTTGAAAGGAGGTTGGTAATTTAGAAACTTAGATGGTTCTTTGAGAAGAAAAAAGACCTGAAGTAGAAAGTGTCTTAAAAGACCTTTGAGTGGGGAGGAGGCTAGTTATAGGAATAAAAGGACAAAGTGGAAGAACAGGAAAGAAAAGATTAAAGGAAGAGTCTTGTTTCACTGGGGTCTCAGTGTTTTCACAAGTTACCCTCAGCAAAACCTCTGTGACCTCCCCCACCCCCACCCAACACACTCTTGCTTTCTGGATTCCAGAAGTCTCTTCTATCGATGAAGACATATTTCTGAGGTTATAATTACAGTAGTTTTCTATGACAGATGCTGTTAGTTATCTGATAAACAGCTGTTACATCCCTTTTGTTACTTGAACAGAATCTTGTTTTAAATTATTCTCTAGAACGTGGCAATGTTATTCAGGTTAGGATGGGCCTTACAGGGGCCCCAGACCCAGGGTAGAGAATCTCTTTCTCTGCCCCCTAGGGGTTGGTTTATGGATAGTCATGTGACACAATTTTGGCCAATAGATGAGAAGGGAAGTCTGGTGGGGATCTTACAGGAAGTTTTCCTTTGTTTTTGAAAGAAATGGCGCAAACCCCTTTCTTTTTCAGCTTCTGATGTGCATGTGTGAGGAGATGATGTCTGGAACTATGGCAGCCTTTTAGGGACTATGAGAGGAGCCCACTCAAGAAGATAACCAACAAACTAAGGGTAGTAAAAAAGAAAAAACAAAATTAATCTGATTATTTGATTTTGTTTAACCTCTGTAATTTTTTTTTAAATTGGATTTTCACTGTCACCCAGGCTGGAGTGCAGTGGCACACTCATAGCCACCACAACCTTGACCTACTGGGCTCAGGTGATTCTTCTGCCTCAGCCTTCCAAGTAGCTGGAACTACAGGCTCATGTCACCACTCCTGGCTATTTTTTTGTTGTTGTTGCATTTATTATAGAGACAAGGTCTCGCCAAGTTATCCAGGCTGGTCTCGAATCCCTGGGCTCAGGCAGTCCTCTTGCCTCGGCCTCTCAGAGAGCTGGGATTATAGGCTTGAGCCACCACGCCCAGCCTAACCTCTGTATCAATTAACTCCAGAAATATTCCCCTTCTGAAATTATTAACTTATTATTATTCACCAGACTGATCACAACAAAAAAGAGATATATCTACCTTTAGGATTAGGGTAAGAAATATGCCAGATGAGCTTGGAACATCTTGAACCAGAAAATAAAGACGTGCTTTAAAAAACAAACAGACATTGCTATATGATTAAGCAAGTATATTAAAATGTTAATGTTATATGAGTGCTCACTGTAAAATTATTTCCGTTTTGCTGTATGTTTGACAATTTTCACAACAAAATGTTGTGATAAACCAGAGTGGATATCAACAGATGAAATATGTGCTTTTTAGAATGAAATATTTTCCTATACCTCACAAACGAACTACAAAAACAACAAAAAAACACCCTATAACGATGGGGAGGTGTTAAAGGGACACAGGAGTCAGTTGAAAGAGCTCCCAATAGCCAAAGTTAGAACCACTGAAGCAACAAAATGATTAAAGTCAGAGTCTCACTCTGTCATCCAGGCTGGAGTGCAGGGGCATGCTGTCGGCTCGCCACAGCTTCGATCTGCTGGGCTCAGGTGATCCTTCCACTTCAGTCTACCAGGTAGCTGGAACTACAGGCACGCACTACCATGCCTGGCTCATTTTTTGATTTATTGTAGAGACGAGATCTCGCCAAGTTGCCCAGGCAATCCTCTCACCTTCCACCTCCCAAAGTGCTGGGATTACAGGCGTGAGCCACCACGCCTGGCAACAAAATTGTTAAAGTGGTGTTGGATTATAACCACAAGTACAAAATACTCATAAATATCCATGAGTCCATGCTGATGTGAATAAATGACTGATTAGAAAAACAAATGAGGAAGAATAGAAAAATCTCCTGTGCAGAATAATTTCAAATAATTAACGTAGCGACTCTGTGCTCCAGGAGGTGAAACGTAACTCCCCACTCCTTAAAGTGTGGACTGCACATAATGACTTTCTTTCATCAGGTGCACTGCAGAAAGAGAAGAGAAAAGGGCAACGTTGCAGTGGAGGAGGCTGACAAACGATACCTCAGTTGATGATCAAGGTCAACATCAACAGCAACAAGTCAGGTTGATATTGTGTACCTCTGACATATTGTGATGATAATGGCACTTTGTCTTGTCTGGTCTTCCCCAGGCCCATAACCCCGTCTAATCATGAGACAAACATCAGACAAGCCCCCATTGAGTTACAGTCTGTAAAATTCCTTATCAGTATTCCTTAAAACTATCAAGGTTCTCTAAAACAAGGAAAATCTGAGAAACTTTCATAGCCACGAGGCACCCAAAGAGAAATGATGACTAACAGTCATGTGGATATTTATGAGGTATTTTGTATTAGATGGGACTCTGGAGAAGAAAAAGGACATAAGGTTAAAAATAAAGACAATATGAATAAATTGTGGAATTTAATGAATGATATGCATCATTATTAGTTCGTTAATTGTGACAAGTTTGCCATACTAAGGTAGGACGTTAATGATAAGGGAAAGTGGCTGGGTGCAGTGGCTCATACCTGTAATCTCAGCATTTTGGGAGGCTGTGGTGGGAGCATTGCTTGAAGCCAGGAGTTCAAGACCAGCCTGGGTGAAAATAGGGGGACTCCATCTCTTTAAAATAACAAAATAATAATAACAGGAGGAAATGGGTATGGAGTTTATGGGAATTTTTTGTACTATTTTCATACATTTTTTGTAAATCTAGAAACTAATTTAAAATTAAACATTTATTTTAAAAAAGGAGATACAATATCAAGAATAAAAGATCCAGCCACTACAGAGTCTATAGATATTAAAGGGACAATGCTATTATTATTATTTTTTTTTAAGGAGAATTCATTAACAACTTTATGTCAATATATTTGATTACTTAGATGTAAAGGACAAAGTTGTTAAAAGACACAAAGATCACCCAGGAATAAACGTGTCACTTAAAATTTCCCATATCTATTAAGGACATTTAATAACTAGCCATAACTTTTTTGACAAAGAAAATTAGAGACTCAGTAGCTCCCCCGGGAAATTCTATGAACATTTAAGGACAAAATCAAGCCAATTCTACACAAAATCTTCCCCAGAATTGAAGAGAAATGGATACTTTTCAACTGTATTAGTTTGTTTAGTGTTGCTGTAAAAGAATAATTGGACTGGGCAATTTATAAAGAAAAGAGGTTTATTTGGCTCATGGTTCTGCTTGCTGGAAGGCTGGGCATCTGTTGGAAGCCTCAGACTGCTTCCACTCATGATGGAAATGGGAAGGGGAATTGGCATGTGCAGAGACCATGTAGCAAGAAAGGAAGCAAGAAGGATAGAGGAGGAAGGGGCCAGGATCTCTCTCTTTAACAACCAACTCTTGTGGGAACTAATAAAGCAAAAGTTTACTCATTACTATGAGGATGGCACCAAGCCATTAACGGCGATCTGCCCCCGAGATCCAAACACTTTCCTGCCTCCAACATTGGGGATCAAATTTCAGCATGATATTTGGAAGAGCCCATAACACCAACACATGCTATGAGGCCAGCACCACTCACATATCAAAGCTAGAAAAAGATATTGTAAGAAAAGAAAAGGCCAGTATGCCTCACAAGCCTGGATGCAACTCTGCTTAACAAAATTTTAGCAAACTGAATTCCACAATATATAAAAGGTATATAACATGTCATGATGAAATGGGGTTTGTATTTGAATACAAATTTCGTTTAACATTTGAACATTGATCAGTGTAATTTATATGAACAAATATTTAGCAAACTATATTTGTATTAGTAATATAACAATTCACGTGAACAGAATTCATATTAACAATATGGATGAAAAAGAAAACCATATAATCATCTTGGGTCGAAGCAGAAAAAGCATTTGCAAAATTCAACACCCATTTCTGATTTTAAAAAATCCTCTCAGCAACTTAGAAATAGAAAATATTAAACCCATTGCTACAACAAATACACAAATGAGAAAGAGACAAGAGGCAAGTGGGGGGTCAACACTACAGAAAACCACCAATCTTCAATGGCAAACAATAAGCAAGCAAGCAAGAAACAAAGGATATGCAAAACAACCAGGAAACGATCAAACGATAGGAACATATCCTCACCTATCATTAACAAACTTGAATATAAACAGATGAAATCCCCCAATTAAAAGGATAGACTTAGCTGGGCTCGGTGGCTCAGCCTGTAATCCCGCGCCTTGGGAGGCTGAGGTGAGTGGATTGCCTGAGCCCGCAGGTTCGAGACCCGCCTGGGCAACTTGGCGAGACCTTATCTCTACAATAAATCAAAAAATTAGCCGGGCGTGGTAGCCGCGCGCTTGTAGTTCCAGCTACTTGGAAGGCTGAGGTGGAAGGATCGCCGGAGCCCAGGAGGTCAAGGCTGCGGTGGCCGGGAGCGGCTACAGCACTCCAGTCTGGGCGACAAAGTGAGACTCCAACTCAAAAAAAAAAAAAAAAAAAAAGGATAGACTTTTTGAATGGATAAAAAACAAATTTATCCAACTTTATGCTGCTTACAAGCAATCATTTCACCTGTAAAAGCACATATGGATTGAAAGTGAAGTATTAGAAAAAGCTATTTCACACAAAGTCAAAAGTGAGTAGGAACAGCTATACTTACAAGGTAGGACTCCCACTTCCTAAAACCAGTTTTACCTTTTGGAGAGCAGGCTCCTTGTAGTATTATAGGCCTCCCCTGCTAGGTATGTGTTCTAGGAACCCAACAGTATCCGTGTACCAGCTAGCATTGTTGTGAGAGGCTGTGTTCAGTTTCAGTGAATTTTTTTTGGAGATTCTTTTTTTTTTTTTTTTGAGTTGGAGTCTCACTCCGTTGCCCAGGCTAGAGTGCAGTGGCATGCTCCCAGCCACTGCAGCCTCGACCTGTTGGGCTCCAGTGATCTTTCCACCTCAGCCTTCCAAGTAGCTGGAATTATAGTCGCGTACTACCACGCCTGGCTAATTTTTGACTTATTGTAGAGACGAGGTCTTGCCAAGTTGCCCGGGTGGGTCTCGAGCCCACGGGCTCAAGCAACCCACTTGCCTTGACTTCCCAAAGTGCTGGGATTACAGGCTGAGCCACTGAGTCTGGCCTTTTGGAGATTATTTAAACGGGTTTTCCCATTTCATGATGGGTGATTCACGAGCACATCTTGATACGTGTATTTCATGCATCAAACGGAGAGTACTTTGAAGATGACTGAAGTTTAAACATGTAAGAATAAATACACAGTTATTTATCAATAAATTCTGGGTTTTCTTTTTTTGTTCCCCCTCGTATATCAACTAAAACAGACTTTTAAGTTGAAAACTGTTAAAGAGACAGTGAAAGTAATTACATAATGATAAAGGGAACAACAATTCAGTAAGAGAATATCACAGTTCTAAATATATATGCACCAAACACTGGAGCACCCGATATATGAAGCAAATGTTATTAGATCTAAGGGGAAATATAGGGTCTAGTACAATGATAGTTGGGAACTTTAGCACCTCATTCTCCATATTTGGCAGATTATGTAGACACAAAATCAACAAAGAAACATTGGATTTGAACAGCATTTTAGACTAAATAAGCCTAACACACATTTAGACTAAATAAATCTAACACACATTTATAGAACATGTTATCCACAGATGCAGAATATACAATCTTCTCATGGCACATGAAGCAAACTCCAGGACAGACCATATGTTAGGTCACAAAACATGTCTCAACAAATTTTTAAAAGTTGAAATTATATTTCAAACCACAATAGAATAAAACTAGAAATCAATTAACACAAGGAACTTTGGAAACAAAAATGTGGAAATTAAACCACATGCGTCTGAATGATAAATTGAGTCAACGAAGAAATTAAGAAGGAGATAAAAAATTTTTCTTGAAACAAGTGAAAATGGAAACACAATGTACAAAAACTAAAGGGATGCAGTAAAATCAGTGCTAAGAGGGAAGTTTATAGCAATAAGTGTCTAGAAAGTAGAAAGAAAGTAGAAATGGTCAGGCATGGTTGCTCATGCTCATAATCCCCATGTTTTGGGGGGCTGAGATTGGAGGATTATTTGAGGCCATAAGTTCAATACCAGCCCGGATAACATAATGAGAACCTGTCTCTACACAAAAAAGTAGAATGATTTCAAATAAGCAACATAATGAGGCACCTCAAGGAAATGGAAAAGCAAGAACAAATTAAACCTACAATTAAGCCGGGCTCGGTGGCTCAGCCTGTAATCCCACGCCTTTGGGAGGTTAAGGTGAGTGGATTGCCTGAGCCTGCGGGTTTGATACCTGCCTGGGCAAGCGAGACCTCATCTCTACAATAAATCAAAAAATCAGCCGGGCGTGGTAGCGCGCGCCTGTAGTTCCAGCTACTTGGAAGGCTGAGGGCGGAAGGATCGCCGGAGCCCAGCAGGTCGAGGCTGCGGTGGCCGGGAATGGCCGCTGCACTCCAGTCTGGGCGACAGAGTGAGACTCCAACTCAAAAAAAAAAAACAAAAAACAAAGAAAATGATAGTGTTGTTTTCATACTTATATTTTTCCCAGGTATATAGCAAGAGTTTCATAATACTTATTGAATAGTAATGAAATATGAACTAATTAACGATTTTAAAAAGAACAGACTGTATAAATATGTAAGTGGATCAAAAAGTGGGTAAATACTTAATCCTTTATTAGTTTCCCATTGAATGAACATGTAGCTGTGGCCTCCTCATGACTATAATTTGCAACATCTGCTCCAGTCTACCTCTCCAACTTTATCTCATCTTACTTTTCCTTTCACTAGTTGGCCTCTGACTCCGCTCACCTTCAATACACCAAGGCTTTTTTCCTCCTTGTAGTTCTTTTCACTTGTTTATTTTACCTGGAAACATATTCCCATAGCACTCTGCATATATGGTTCTTCTGCATTTTTCAGGTCTCGGCTTGCCTATCGCCCCTTACAGAAGTCTTTCTTGATTACTTTACCCCAGATAAAGTGGGCTTCTCCACTTCCTTCCCAGTTTATTGATTTACTATTTTTTTCTTCCTCCCCAGTTTATCATTTTGCAATTTTTCTCCCTAGTACTAACTTAGCCCATAGTTATATCACTCAATTATTTTCTAGCTCATTGTCACTCCTCTACACATAAAGCTACAAATGTCATAAAGAGAGAGACTGGTTTTTATCACATATACCTTGTATTTGCAGAGCCTGCTACACTGACACTGAATTAATGAAATAATAAAGGGTGGGTGAATAAAAAAAAATCTGAAAACAGGCTATATATATAGTTTGTCATAAATAAATAAATATATATACATATATATGTAGGATTGCCTCACAATACCTTTCATTGTATTCCGAAGGGTGTGTGTGTCTTAATCTTAAGAAAGATAGTTGCATTTGTAAATTGTTTTTATTTTCCCTAAGTTATTTTCTTATAAAGCATGAAGTTGGGTAACTGGGTAAATGGCTTTTTGTTATTGTGGCTTTATATATGCGATCCACTCTGTTAATATAAATGTTTCACAGAGCCCATCAACAGAATTTCCATATAGCAACATCACAATCAGTAGGGACATGGAACACAGAGACAATAAGAGATACTACACCCCATCCATGGGTGTCTTTTAATGTCATCCATTTAGAGAAGAAAAGCTCACTTGAAATTGAAATGTGGAAATATATTTGGAACCCTAAGCAGGATGGTACAAGAAAAATACATGAGTTGAGTGGTAGCTCTAGGTCTATGACTAATTAGTTCTGAACTCTGGGAAAGTTCCTTAACCACTCTGTGTTCTGATTTTCTTATTTGTAGAAGTGAAGGTGAAGAGTTAGTCACTGTCTTTCAAGCTGTGCTCTATTGAGAGCTGTGCATTGTGGTGGGGTGTGTAAGGAGATTCCAGTTCTCCAATCCCCATTCCAGTCAGAGAAACTCTGCTTTTATCCAATTTTTATAACAGAGCACCAATAAATTTAGGTTTTTTAAAATGGGTCTTGGCTGGGCACGGTGGCTCAAGCCTGTAATCCCAGCACTTTGGGAGGCCAAGGTGAGAGGATTGCCTGATTTTAGGGTTCAAGAACAGCCTGGACAACTTGGTGAGACCTCATCTCTACAATAAACCAGAAAAATAAGCTGGCATGATAGCACATGCCTGTAGTTCCAGCTACTTGGAAGGCTGAGGTGGAAGGATTGCCTGAGCCCAGCAAGTCAAGGCTGCAGTGGCTGGAAGAGTGAGCAGCCT
>CAUYQG010226851.1:0-20252 GCA_963574415.1 Tarsius wallacei
GTTCTTGCTATTGTGAACAATGCTGCGATAAACATACGTGTGCAGGTATCTTTTTTATAGAGTGATTTGAGTTCTTCAGGGTATATTCCCAGTAGGGGGATTGCAGGGTCATATGGGAGGTTGATATTTAGGGCTTTTAAAAATCGCCATACTGTTTTCCACAGAGGTTGCGCTAGTTTACACTCCCACCAACAGTGTAGAAGTGTTCCCTTTTCACCACACCCTCTCCAGCAATTATTATTTTTTGAGTTATTGATAATTGCCATTCTAACTGGAGTTAGGTGGTATCTCAGAATGGTTTTGATTTGCATCTCCCTGATGATTAGTGAGGTTGAACATTTCTTCATGTATCTTTTCAATTATGGGAATTAGCTTCAATCACAAAGCACCATTTGACTTCGTGACTGAATGTTGGTTGTAGATTAAGTAAGGCAACTGTGTCTGTGAAACAGCTCGATAAAGGCACCAGTAGGGAAATTTTTTATTTTGTTTTTTAAATTTCCCTGCTCTTCTGAACAAATGAGCTACTGATTTTTTGTTCTGCCTGCTGCCCAGCAGATACTAATTTCACAGGACTTCAGAGATGAGAATAAATGTCGGATTCTTAGCCTAGATTAGCTTCCTCACTTTACAAGAGAAGAGAATAACCCCTGGGGACAAAGTGGTTTGTACAGAATCACGTAAGTGATTGGTAGAAGAACCAGAGCCCCCTCACAGTCCCTGAGTGGGTCCGGTGATCAAACACCCTGTGTTTTCTTGACAATGAATATTATTGCTGTAAGCTGACATGGTCACCAGGAGGATGTTGCTTGTATATCCTTACTTGGTGATACAAAGTAATGTTCTCCTGTTAGCATATTCAGTAGTTAAAAAGGACATGTGACCGTTTATTTTCCTGTGCTCAAATTCTTGATCCTTCACAAGTCCAGAAATAGCATTTGATCATTTTATAACTAAGAATGCAGGATTTGGCTTGGTAAAATCTCTGGCTTAGTGTATTGCTTAAGAAATGCTAAGTAATTTTTATCATTGGTTGAAATAAACCACAATTCAGAAAAAAGAACTGCTCTTGTGCTGGGAGAAAAATAAGAATGAAGCGGAATATTAAAAACACTAAATGTGGGATTTTCAGTGTAGCTGGAATTCTGAATTACTGAATCATTGTCTACTGCATTTGGCATAAGGAAAAGTCTTTTCCTTGCTTATTTCAATAACAACTAGACCAAAGTCGTTTGCTCTGGGAGACAGGTTTGATTCTGGTTGGTTTGAAGAAGCTGTAGACCTTGGAGAACACAACATTGAGAGAAGCTAGGATATCTCAGAAGCCACTATCCAAACATGCTTTCATAGAGAAGGATCCTTGCTCAATTCTGTTCTTTAAAGTGATGAGTGAGTGGTCTGTTACTGGATATCTAGTGTCTGGCTGAGTGCCAAGGATGCTGGGGTGAATGCCTGAGTGATTGTCCTGGAGACTCAAAATGTGACGGAGTGTGCATTGAGTGTCATTGTCACTGTTAGCTTGTGTGTTTGTACTTGTGGGCCATTTCGAAATGGCACCAAGAACTTGGAAATTGGGGAAATGAGTGTGCCTTCTCATTTCATGATAAGATCAATGCATGATAAGAACAAAGTCACCCGCAAGGGGGCAGGTTGGTTCCCAGGCTTGCAGGGTTTGATGATAATCCCATTGGAAGATTAAATCTCAATTTGAATTTGGAGACAGAGATGGTCAGGGAAGGGGTGAGTCATAGAATTAAATCTTTTCAGCACTCCCCTCAGCTCTGTGTAAGGGAGGAGAAGTGTTAGCCAACAGACTTGAAGCACCGTGGCCTCATTGGCAGGGTATTGCAACAGACTTTGAACATCTGGGTCCTATAGATGCATCACCTTTTGTGGGATTGGGTGCAGCAGACTGTGCTTGCCTGTGGCTGTTAGAGTCACATTTCATCTCACCGCTGATGGGTGGGTTACTTCAGTGCTCACCACACACCCATCACTTGGTCATTTAGCTTTCTGAGTTGGTCAGCCTGGGAGAGTTGAATTGATTATGAGGCTTCAGCTATTCTGGTTCCTGTGGCAATTATTTCTCATCATACATTTACTAATAGTTGTTTGGATTTATACATCAGTCTTGCAGTCTTGGATACCCTATGTCTACTTAAGTAGAAAGAGAGAGACCTGTTCTTGGTATATTGCTGATCTGGTTTTGCTTATGTTAATTCCTCAGGTCTTGAGACCTTACTGTGAACCAGAGGTGTAATACTCAAGTAACTCTCAGCATAACAGGAAGCAAGTGTGGGAAGGAATGGCCCCTGTGACATCTTAGTTTTTTCCTCTTTGGGGAAGGGTGGTAGGGGATTCTTCCTTTGATTACATTTGTCACCACTCTGTACCAGTCGCTTAACGAATGTATTGGCCAGGTGTGCACACAGAGCTCTTAATATGGTCATCATAGCTGACGAAGATGGTGATTTTAAAAATAGAATTTAAAAAAAGTTTCCTGATGCGTGTTGATATGTGGAGAATATGTGTACCTCTAACCCAGAAGAGTAGTGAGATCAAAACTGCTACCTGTCTTCCTTGAAGTGTTGTTTCATTGATTCGAATAGAAGAGCCTTATTTCTCTTGTTCATGGAGAAAGTCTGGATTGATGGATTGACTCACATGGTCAGACCTACCTGCCTATGTCTTTTACAATGGAAGGTAAGAGTTCATTGAAGATTCTAATTATAGTAGTTACAAACCCTCACCTTCCAAATTAGCAAGACTGCCGGTCTCTTTCCCAGGTACCTTTATCCAGAATATCCCTGAGGGACCTCTGAGGTTGGGTGCTCTCTTCCCAAATTTCTGAGGTCCTCTGATGTTGGATGCACTCTCCTGACATTTCTCAGGTCCTCTGAGGTTGGGTGCACTCTCCTTGATATCCCTGAGATCCTCTGAGGTTGGGAGCACTATCCCCAATATTTCTGAGGTCCTCTGCAGTTCTATGCCTTCTCACTGCTAGCCTGCTGGCACCTGCTAGGAGTAAACAGGGGACTGGGTGCACAATGCAAGGTGATACCCGAAACCTCTGGCCTTCACACAGTCTGAGAGCAGGTCTCAGATGTTCCTGGCATCACCATGTCACTGCCAAGCTTGCTGGAGCCCTGCCAGTGCTGAGGAGACAGAAGAGGGGTGCCCACCAGCTCCCATCGACTGTGGACCTCACTCTCTGTTTCAGTGCAAATCTCTCTTCCTCAATATCACATCTTTTCAGGGCACCCAGAGCCCCAGGAGTTCTTCCCCATAATTTCAGCTTTACCTGCAACACCTTGCCAAGATTTTTCTCTAGTGCCTGGGTAATTAAAGCCTATAGCATCTGTGATATTTTGTTCCCAGAGCCATCTAACCCCTTCACTGGCCTTCTTCTTGATGACCAGTCACTAATCTAGACTTTTCTCCTCATTTTGATGAATTTTCTCCATAGAGGTCCCTTATGATCTAACCTTGGTTGGGGCCCTATTAACCCTTTAGAATTGTTTTTATTACTTTTATCCCCATTTAAGGGAAGGAATCCTTTCCAATTCTTTTTGCTCCAAGACAACCCTTGCCCCACAATTTTGTTTAAATTTAAATTATTTCAGTAGCTTTAGTGGTACAAATGGTCTTTGGTTTCATGGCTGCTTTGTGTAGTGGTGGAAAAGCCTGGGCTTTAAGCATACCTGTCACCCCCATTAGTGCATATTGTACCCAATAGGTGATTTTAATCCCTCCTCTTCTTCCTACCCTCCCTCTTCTGAATCTCCAGTGTTTTATAAGGGGGACCCAGGAATTCGGAATTTATTTATTAAAAAATTGTGTATTATTTTTGCATGTTTAAATGTCTCACATTTCACATGTTCTCACTCTTATGGTGGACCTTGAACATCCATCGTAATACTATAAGAAAAGGACTGACAGTGGTAGGAAACTATGGGGGAGGGGGAAGGGAAGGGAGGTGGGATTAATGGTAGCAATATCTGTCTGGGGGCGGGAAACACCCCTTATCTACAAGGGTGCCTGAACTAAGCATATTTGTACACCTAACCCTTAACTGTACCCCACAATATCAAAATAAAAAATATTGATATTAAAAAAAATTGTGTATTATTTTTGCATGTTTAAATGTCAGTCACCTTTAAAGTACTCTCCGTTTGATACAATACACCTATTGAGACACTTTTTCCACTGCTCAGAACAGTTTTTGAACTCGTCAATTTTGAGGTCTTTTAGTGCTTCTGCCATTTTTTGCTTCACCTCTTCCACATCAGCAAAATGTTTCCCTTTGAGGACTTTTTTCATTAGGAAAACAAACAAACAAAAAAAAGTTGCTCAGGGCAAGATTGGGTGAATAGGGAGGGTGGGGCATGGGGGTCATGCCATTTTTTTGGTCAAAAACTGCTGAACACTCAGCGTGGTGTGGGTGGGTGCTCTCATAAATCACCCACCATGAAATGGGCAAATGCACTGAAAGAATCTCCAAAAAAATTCACTGAAGCCTAATGTAGCCTCTCCCAACAATACTAGTTTTACAGTATACTGATACTGATGGGTTCCTAGAACACTTACCTAGCAGGGGGAAGCCTGTACTACAAGGGGCCCACTCTCCCAAAGATAATTCCTGTTTCGGGGAGGTCTCCCCTTGTATGTCATTCTCTATGTCTTTGCAGACCCTTAGCTTTTAAGTGAGAACATGCTGTGTTTGATTTTCCCTTCCTGTGTTAAAAACTCTTGCATAGGATTGCCTGAGCCCGCGGGTTCGAGACCCGCCTGGGCAACTTGGCGAGACCTCATCTCTAAAATAAATCAAAAATTAGCCGGACGTGGTAGCGCACGCCTGTAGTTCCAGCTCCTTGGAAGGCTGAGGCGGAAGGATCGCCGGAGCCCAGCAGGTCGAGGCTGCGGTGGCCGGAAGCAGCCACTGCACTCCAGGCTGGGCGACAGAGTGAGACTCCAACTCAAAAAAAAAAAAAAAAAAAAAAACTCTTGCATATAAATTAGCACCTCAGGAGGAGATGTGATATTCAACTCCCCCTGCCAGCATTTGAGATTCTGATGGAACTGGGTATGTCTGATAGGGAATGACACCCAGTTCCTCAGCTAGGAACATCCAAGGGCTAGGCTCTCAAGTGCCCCATTCCACAAAGTAAACACAACCTGGGGACACCAGCTTCGAGCTGAGTGGCAAGCTGATTTTCCTGAGGCTCTCTGTGCAATACAGAAGCCAGGAGCAGTACACTGTGGTCTTTGTGCTGCCATTAAGGAAGCTCTAATAAAGGATTCTTAAATTCTGTTCACATTGACATGACTCCATTTGATAACCTATATCTGAAATTTCAATTATATAAAATGGGGGCTGGGAGGGAGTGTGTCTTGTGTCTAGAACATGGTGTTGTGAGAGTCTGTGACTAACCGTGTGACCCTGGGCAGAGCTGCCATCCTGTCTATAACTATAAAATGGGTATGACCTTACCTCACTGGAGCCATGTGACCTCCAGGGTGAAGAGGATAAACTGTGCCTCTCGCCCTGAGCCCCGCCTACTTGGACAGCTTTCAGTGACTGGCTGCGAGGTCCCTGTGCCCTGGCCTGCACGCCACCGCAGCACGGTGCCCTATCCGTCTCCCTCATGCCTTCCGTCTGTGCTCCAGCAATACTGCCCTGTTCACAGTCCCCTGCACACATTGCCCCGTTTGTCACACCGTCCCTATGCTCATGCTTCTCCCCCCTATAGAACACCTCGATGGTTTCACATACAGTTTGTTACCAGCCCTTGGCTATCAGTAATGTCTTTATCAGTGGGTGGAGAACACTTTGCTTGCCCTCAGAAATAACCACAGCCAAATAGCCACTCCTTTGTCATTCGGTCTGTATCTCTGGCAAACACTTACTGAGGACTCTGTTGGCACTGGTGTTAGGAGGATGAGTAACACACCGTCTATGGCCCCAGGAAGTTCCCTCTCTGGTAGGGGGAACTTGTCTCAGAAACAGATGACAACAAGACCTTCTGGTAAGTGCTTTATTGACCAGGAGGGCAGGTGCAGAGGGACATAGAAACACAGAGGAGGGCCACTAACATCATAAAACACTTCAGAAGAGGCCCCATGCTGGCAGGACTCATGGGAGGAGTTGGCTAGGCAGGAAAGAAAAATCAGCTTTGGAGATGGAGTACTGTTGTGATCCTTTTCTAGGAAAGGAGGAAGGGATTGATGTAATCCGGTCTTGTTACATTTTTACTAGAAAGTGCAATAAACAATTTAAAGTATTTTCTGTTCATAGTCTGTCCTTCTAGTACTTGTATGTGTTTTTTAAAAGTGTTGTCAGCATTATAGCAAAGTATCCAGTGGAAGCTATTACATTGTTTCAGTGATTGTGAGGTGACTTGACACGCTCTTGAGAAATTTAAAACTCAGTTTGTGGACATAAATTCTGTTTGGAGAAAAAAAAGGTGATCATAAAGTGAGTTAGGTCATTGTGGTGGCTGCCGGTTTAAACCTTACTATTTATCTTTTTTCTGTCTTCATCCAAAAAGAAAAACAAAAAAATAGAAAAGCATTAATGTGTAACCTTAAAAATGTTGAATATTTTAAAATGAGGTTTATCTTGCTTTGTCTAAAACTTTAATGTAAACAAGTTTAAAATTAATTGTTCCTTTTGAGCATCTTTTTATATGGAGGGGGGATAAGTTAAACATTTGTTGGGGAAAGATGAATAAAAATTTAAAACTGATGTTTCCATTTTTGAAATGGGTCAGTTTTTACAAGACTGTCAAATGCTGCCATTAAAATCTAATAGGAGTTTGAGATGTGGGGATTACATTTTTTTATTATAAAGGAACCAACACCAATAATGGAAAGCATGTCGTTTTTAATACATTTTATGTTCTAGACTAGTTATAAAATGTATTTATGGTATGAATAATAAAATGAGGCATTTGTCAAATAAGATGATCTCTTTTTAAGGTTATGAGAAGACAGATGATGTCTCGGAGAAGACTTCGTTGGCTGACCAGGAGGAAGTAAGGACGATCTTCATCAACCAGCCCCAGCTGACAAAATTCTGCAATAACCATGTCAGGTAGGAACCACAGAATACTGTAGAACCAGCCAGCACAGCAGAGCTGGACAGGTCAACATGCAAATGTTTGCAAATTGCTTACAGTGCACTCAGTTAATAGTTGAGAGCTCCCTGGTGGCAACGTGAATAGGCTGTTTCTCCATCTTGTAACCAATAAAAAAATATTATTCTATAAGAATCTGAAAGTAGGATGGAGCAGAAGGGATAAGCGCTTACATTCTGCCAATTCTACGCAGAGACTCTGAATAATGGAAGCTGCCCGTGAGTAAATGCCTTTGCCCTAAACTTGTTAATAGAGCAATGTATTATTATTTTTGATGAACAAGTTTGAACATTTTTGGAGAGGCCTTTGCAGTTCTGCACCAAGAATTCATTTTGGTTAAATAGTCTTTAAATACTGATTTTTGATAGCTGTGAGATTTGGTATGGTGCTGAGGAACAGAGGGCTGTGAGAATTGCTTCACTGCACTCTGATATGTTCGTTCCAACGATCACATAAAAGGTATTGTGTGAGCATGGGTCACTAAGTGGCCTCTGGGGCCAAGTGAACACTCAGTGCAAGTAGTGTTTCTCCAGTGGAAGAATTCCCAGATTTGAGAAACGCCCATATTAAATTAATATTTACAACTTCAAATTCTAGAGTAGCAGTTCAGTTTGGGGAGCATGGCTTGTGTTTTCTGGAATCTCCTTTCTATTTTATAAACAAGAGGAAGATCTAGACGCTTCCAAGACCTAAGAGTCAGTATCTTAATGATATGGGCATCTCTGGTGTGTTAAGTGTGGAATCCTAGCCACATTCCTGGAGTGGCTATGAAGAAAATCCAGGCAGAACCCTAGAAATCTCTCCACTTCCCTGAAATTATCCAGGGAAGGCATCTCTGTTTACACTGTCTGGTCCTGTTCATATTGCTGATCATATTTTTTACGAGATTTTGTTTTCTGTTAATGTGTTGTACTCTATCTAAAGCTGCTCTTCTTAGCAAGCTACTTCTAGTAACGTGAAGCTGGACACGTTGTCAAAGAGAACTAAAGATAGTATGTAGGAAATAAAACCGGTAGTATTCACCCTTTGCTATGGCACCAATTCCTTTCACTCTTTTTCATGTAAGTTAATGACCCACTGCAATTTCTACCAATTTGAAATAATAAGCAAATGTTCATTGTCTAATTTTTTCAATGGTGGTAACAGAGCTTTGTAAATGTGGGTGCTAATTATGGAGCAATTAAGTTTTATGCCACTTTTCATTTTTGTTTTCTAGCACTGCAAAATACAACATAATCACATTCCTCCCAAGATTCCTCTACTCTCAGTTCAGAAGAGCTGCTAATTCATTTTTTCTCTTTATTGCACTGCTTCAGGTAAAGTCACATCATAAAACCTTAGTTCAAAGTTGTACGTTCAGGTATTAGTAGATGTTTTTGTCCAATCCCATGACCCTGAGGCTGATCTAAATTCAGAGAGTTAAGCTGGTTTTGGTGGAAAATTTGGGTTCTTGCTGCGAGCTCCGTCAGAATCTACTACCTCGTCAAGGCTGTGGATTCATTTTGATCAACTTATTTTAGATGTTCTAGAAATTCATTGTGCCAAGGATCATTCATTTTGGGTGGTGAAGGGTGATGGGACTTTTTCTTAAAATATTAATTTTTGTAGCAGTAAAAGTGTCAACTTGGAACCTTAGAATGTAAGGGTTACCACTTTAAATCTTGTATTTCTCTTTGTATTTGAGCTAGTTGGTAATCAAGGAAAAAAGCTGTATTTTATTCAAAAGTAGCATATGTTCATTGTCAGAAATAATTTACAACCAGAGCAAAACATAAAGAAAAAAAATTGATGCTCTTATTATTCCACCACCAGAGACAACTACTCTTAAAATTTGAGTGTATATCCTTCTGGTCTTTTGTTTTGTTTTGTTTTGTTTTTCCCCTTTCAACCATTGGTTATTGATTTACAAAAAGGGGATCATAATGTATTGATTTAGATTACAAATAGGGGATTATAGAGTATGTATTGTTCTCTAAAATGCTTTATTTATTATTTATAATAACATATAGATATCTTCCCAGTCATTATTGTTTCAAAAAAAAATCATTTCAATAGTTCTGTGATATTTTCATATAAAGATATACTGTAATTTATTTAACTAATCCCCCATTGTAGGTGTTAGTTCTATATACAAATGCATGCCGTGAAGCTAGTTACCACACTCTTCCAGCTACTTTTTAGGTGTGAGCAGATTGCCTCACCCAGCGTTAGTCTGCCAAGATAGTAAAATCAGTGAGACATATTTGAGAAGGCACTAAGACTTTGTTGTTTTTCAATCTATTATGAGCTCTCTAGTTCTCACTGGATTTCTCTTGCTTTTTTTCTTCTAAATAGCAAATACCTGATGTGTCACCTACAGGTCGTTACACAACACTGGTTCCTCTCTTATTTATTTTAGCTGTGGCAGCCATCAAAGAGATAATAGAAGATATTGTAAGTATTTAATTTTTTCATAAAGAAATGTGACTCTTGGTTATTTATATATGTAAATTTTAAAATATTATTCTCTGCTTAAGCTATTTAATTCTTGGCACCGGCTGTTTAAATTACCCTCTCAACTTAAAATGCATAGAATGTGTTCCTATCTTCGAAGTTAATTTTTAGTGATTTCTTCAGGATTAATATTGTCGAATGCTTGTAAAGTATTCTGTTGTGTTTGTGGTTTAGTAATAAAAGAAATTAATTTGAGTGTAATAATTAACTTGGAGAGAACTTTATTTGAACATTATTTTTAATGAAATTGAAGTAAACTCTAAATCATCTAAATGTAAAATTGTTTGGTATTTTTTTATTTAAATGCCATAGTTTTCACCTCACTAGATGCCTGTGAGTTCTTTTCATCCTATTTTAGTATTTCTAGGCTTCCATTTCCTTTATTCTGATTTTAGTAAAAAAAAAAAAAAAAAAAGCAAAATTTGCTATTTTTATCATTCTACAGTAGTAGAGAAAGGGGAAGTCCCTTTCCCCTGTATGAAGTTAATGCCTCCAAATAAGTTCAGTCTTTTTTCCCTCTATTTTATCAATTTTAATTGTCTTACTTGAGGAAGCCAATGTTTTGTCTTCTCCCTATTCTTTTAATAAACTTACTTTGCTTGAAATGATCTTCGGCAAAGCCTCAGGAAAATCAGATGGTAAGGTAAGGAAAGAGTAAGAAATTTAGAAAGCTCCAACTAAAGTTACACAAGCATTAACTTTTTTTTCTGTGGAGAACCAAACTGAGATCTTAAGAAGAAGATGTGAGCCATTAGAAATGGGTCGATTGAACATTCAGATCACCAGTCTGACCAGTTAGACCACGTGTCTAAGAGTAGATACAGATGATGTGTGTGCGCACGTGTGTGAAACGTCGTAGTCCTCTTGACTGGAAAGGACGTACTTGATGGGGGCTGCTAGCTGAGAAATTTAAGAGATTCTTCCTACCTATATTGTTCCACACAGATTTGGCAAACTTCAAATTATGGTTGGATTTGGCCGTCCGTAGGGATTGGTCTTCACAAAACTTTTGTCTTTCTTGCCTTGTGTACTCCCTCTTCTTTCTTCGTGTGGCCTGATTTCATTGTGTTCTTTTTGTCCACTGGGCTTCATGCTGTTGTTTTTGCAAATGCTTTTCTCACTTAATTCCCTCAATAACTTTGAGAGCTAAGCGTTCGCTCCATTTTAGAGGTAAGGAAACTGAGGCTTAGAGGTTATGTGACGTGTCCAAGAGAGCGGTGGAATCAGAAATGCATCCCATGCAGTGCTCTTTGCTCCATACATGAAGAGTAACCGAGAATGATCTTAGTAACATTTATTCATGAGTTCTATGTAGTTGCTTGGTGTCTTTTACATTTATTAAGTCTCATAACAACCCTTTAAGGTATTACTGATCTTATCCCCCTTTTACAGATGAGGAAGAGGAAGTATAGGGGAAGGGTAGCTTGTCCAAGGTCACAGCTGGGGCTGTTGGGATTCAGACAAGACAGGTTGGCTCCAGAGCCTTCACAGTTGCCTTCCTCAAAATGGTCTTCCTGATATTTTTGTTCTGTTTTGCTTTCTAGCAAAGCTATAGGCTCTCTGGCTGTAGTTTCTAATAATTCATCTTTGAAAATACATGGTAAATAAAATTGTATACAAAAAAATTTTTGACAGTACTCATTGGCATAATTGATCATTGAGGACTATTTGAAAGCAACTTATCAGGAAGTCCTTAAAGGACTTCATAGCATCATGAGGTTATAATAGTATCATATGAAATAGTTTTCCAGTAAAACCATTGATAAAAATTGACTAAAATTTGTAAGAGTAGTTTAACAAGAAGTGTATATCAAACTGTAATGTGATAGAAGGGTTGAAAATTGCTCCCTAGAAAAAGGAAACAATCAATAGCTTAGAGAGTTGGACAGACAGCTATCTTTATTGGTAATTATAATGCATGCATCTATTCATTCATTCATCAATAGTACTGAAGCATTCCTTAAGTGTCAGACATTCATTAGGAAATGAATTAGGCTGTGTTAAACTTTTGCTATGGTAATAATCATGCCCCATGTTAGGCTGAAAACTCAAGTTTATTTCTCACTTACTCAAAGACACTGCAGCTTGTTGGGATGGAACAGACGATGCCCCTGTTCCGAATATTCACTCAGGGCTACAGACTGAATCAAGGTTCGGCTGTGGTCAGGCATAGTATCTCACACCTGTAATTCCAACATTTTGGGAGACTCAGGTGAGAGAATCACTTGAACCTAGAAGTTCGAGACCAGCCTAGGCAACATAGCGAGAGTTTGTCTCTACAAAAAAAAAAAAAAAGAAGAAGAAAAAGAAGAAGAAAAACAAGCTGGGTGTACATGGTGCAACATGCCTGCAATCCCAGCTACTCAGAAGTCTGAGGCAGAAGGATTGCCTGAGCCCAGAAGGTTGAGGCTATGGTGAGCTGTAATCATGCCATTACACGTCAGCCTGAGCTTGAATTCGAAAGAAAAAAAAAGGTTCTGCTTTGTGGAATGTTGATGGTCATTGTAACAGGAAAGGAGAAAAAGGATAGAGATTTCACTTTCTATATTTTGGCCCATAATTAGTATACACCACATCTGTTTACAGCCTAATATTAGAACTAGAGTCATGGCAAAGGAGAGGTGTTGTCTCCAGGGTCCGTGGAAATAGAGAACTCTCCAGTTGGTAACTAGTCATATCTGCCACTCGTGTATCAGTGAATAAAATAGAGCTTACATTCCAGTAAACTTTCCCTTACATTCTGTAAAACAACTTTTTAAAAATTTATAGAATAAAACATTATAAGAATTGCCTCCAGGTGAGATACTTACAACTTATCCACACTAGTGCATTTTAACTCTTGGTGCTTTGGACAACTTAACATAATATAATTTCCTATTTTTTATGTAAGTAACAAATGTCATACATACTTGAAAATACTCTAAAATTGATGGATAACTTTTTTTAAAACTGCATTACATCAAATGCTGATTCTTATGGTAAAGATCAAGATGCTTGTTAAATTGATAAATATTTATCACTAAAAATTTTCCTTGCGTGCTACAAACTTGTTAACTTAAGTACTAGTAGACTTTATTCATAAAACAAATACTTATTCAAAGTCCACAAATACTGAGAATATGTTAGTGAGTAAAAGTAGCCATAATCAAGCTTATATTCCAGGAGAGGAGTTAGACTTTAATCAGGTAATCTTGCTGGACTTTTGTGAGACTTAAATGATATGCATGAAATCCTTAGAATTGTGCCCAGTGTCTCATAAGTGATGAGTAAATGTTAACTGTGTTGTCATCATCCAAAGATATTTTTGGCTAAACAGTGGAAAGTAGTTGGAAGGAAAGCAGAGGATTTGGGTGGACTAATTAGAAGAATATTCTAGTAGTTAAATAAAAAATTAAGATAGAGTAAATTGTATGGTATAGATGGAGAAAGGTGGAAGGGAATATGTATTCACTATATGTTTAAGAGTGAAATGGGCAAGACTTATCACCATCCAGCATGCTATGTACCCTACTTATTTTGTTAACAGTCTATCCACAGCCACTAGAATGTAAGCTCCATGAGAGCGAGAGGTTTTGTCTCTTGTTCATCGTTGTATTCTCAGCAGTAGTGTTAGGGTCTGGCACCTAGTAAGGGCTAAGTAAATATTCATTGAGTGAAGAAATTACTTGAACAGGAGTGAGAGGGAGAAGAAGGTACAAGAATGACTCCCAATTTCCTGGTTTGTGCAGATGAGTAGTGTATGGTTCCATTTTGAGACAAGGACCAAATCTTGGGGGTTGAGGTTACAGGTTACCTTGTTGACATAGTTTGAGATGCCTTTGAGATTGCCGGAGAGAGCTGTCAAGGAGGTAACTGGATATAAGGTGCAGCTCAGATGAGAGTCTTGGCTAGTATATATTTACATATCAGTTATCATTGAAACTGCAGATATGAAGGAGTCGAATCAGGTAGAGAATGTAGAGTGAGACGTGCAGAGGGCCAGGGAATAAGCATTGAGGAACCTCATCACTGAATAGCAAGTAGGCAGAGGAGACAAGAAGACGTCAATGTACAGATGGAAAACCTAGTCAGTGATGTGATAAGGATTGCCTGGGGAGGGAAGAGTTTCCAAAAGCAGGGAGTGGTCAACACTGCTACTGAAGCATCCTGAAATTCATGGCATTATTCATATAATACACTTTATCAGTGTATGATCAATCAAATATTGATAATATTAAATAATTCACGAGCTTGCAGTGACATTAAATGAAATCTGATTAGAAGGCAGTGGGGGGTATTTGAACTTAGAGAATAACTTAATTTTTTCTGAACAATTCATTTTAGAAGAAATACTGGTCTCTTCATGATAAAAATATATATATATATATTATTTTTGTAGTCATGAGATTAGAACCTGCATATTTATGGTAGATCCTTATAGATATTCAGCACACTTGTTTTTCAGTTGTAACCTAATTTGATCTGTGGTGGGAAGGTTGAGGAAAGAGATGTCCCTGTGCAAGAATCCTCTGTAGATGGAAAGTCATGTTTAGGGTCGCCTTAGGTTTCACTGAGATTAAATTTCCTCTTTAAAGTTGATGTTTCATTAATTAGCTTTTATTTGTCTCCTTCAGTTGGAAGTCCAAATGTAGTCTCTCATAGATGTGCATTATTCTGGAAATATTTGTATCTCCTTTGAATATCTAAATTTACCTTGGACCATTATTTTGGATCAAAATTTATTTGGGACTACTTCCTAATTTTCTTACAATCTCTATCATAAAACAAAAAAAAAAGATTATTTTTAGAGTTTTACAACTATAAAATAATCTCTATTGATGCTGCAAATTTAACAGAGCTTTAAAATTTTATTTGGGTCTATTTTCTGGAAATTTGTGCTTTTGGAAGCAATAACATGCCTACTGAAGATCTACATGAATCCACTCTTATTAATGAGTATTTTATGCTGAGAAAGAGGAATAGTATGTTCCTGTGTATGGATGTGGCAAGAATCATTTTCAACAGTTCTTCCACAGAGGCATTTTGAATGCTCTATTTGCATTTTGTGCAGTTCAGTGGTTGATTGTTTCCATGAACCAAGTTCACACTGGCAGCAATTATTCTACTTTCCTTGGGTGTTCCTGTTTCTTGGAGTCTAATCTACAGCTCTAGACTTTTCTCTTGGAAAGTGTTTTCATATGTGTACCATGATTCTAAAATCTATGGTTTTTCTCAAACGGAAAACTTAGGAACTCATTTGTTTTATGTTTGTTCCAACCCATGTTATAGTCAGGCATGCACAGCTAAACTTAACCTTAGGTTTAATAGAATAGAATCTTTGAGCAGAGAGAGAGTTACACTCCACACTTGTCTGCAGCATTAGTGAAGTCTGATGGGTCATACTTGACGCTGTAAGTTTAGACAGAAGCCATGGAAAACCTCTAGCTGAACCATAGAGAAGATCGCTTCCCCAGCCACTCAAATTCTCACCTTTCGTCTGACCTTCTGTTGCTTTTTCTTACACAGTGCTATAAAACCCTGGCTTATGTAACTCTTCAAACTTACTCACCTAGATTTAGACTAACTCTCCTGTTTGCTGTTTAATTTTATAGGTGCTTTTGAAAGGAAAAATAGGATGAGATCTTGTGATTTAGTGTTACAAATGGGGGTGGAATATGGGGAGAGTGAATAGGAGAAGCCATATGCAAATGGTACATGAATTTGGTTCTCAGTCATTGACAGACATCAGCACATCACTAAATTATAGAGGATGTATTTGGCTTAATTAGATAATGAATTTCATTAAAAGCTGGAAATATTTCAATACCATTATTAAATGGTAGTTACTGTAGATAATTCTCTTGAGGGATCCTTTTTATGTGAATTATTTAAACAAAAGACTAAACCAGTCTTTCAGTTCTAACTTTTCTAGTACATTAAAATTTTAATCTTACCTATGTGCTATGTAAAATTCTTCTGAACCACAAATCTGTGATCTCAGAAGAGTACTCTATAAAGATGCTGGGAGTTGTGCTGTCAGTTTTAAAATTCCTAATTGCCTTCTCATTCTTCCCATGATTCTCCCACCAATGTATACTTACAACATTGACGTGAATCAGGAAGGATAAAAACCTTGAGAAACAGGAGTTAGAAGAAATCTCTCTTTTGTTTTGGGTGCTTTTTTATTACTCTCATTCACTTTCTCACAGTTGTCCTTTTTGCCTTTAAACTTTAGAAACGACATAAAGCTGATAATGCCGTGAACAAGAAACAGACACAAGGTAGGAATTTTACATATTGATTCTCATATTTGTTGAATACACTCATAATCATATATACAGATCACGTCAATTGAGTATAACTCACTTGTGTATCTCTTAAGTTTCTGTTCCAGGGTAGA
This sequence comes from Tarsius wallacei, assembly GCA_963574415.1. Taxonomy (NCBI): domain Eukaryota; kingdom Metazoa; phylum Chordata; class Mammalia; order Primates; family Tarsiidae; genus Tarsius; species Tarsius wallacei. The sequence continues at coordinate 16,009 of CAUYQG010226851.1, forward strand.
TGGAGTCTTGCTTTGTGACATTTATTATCTTGGCTCTTCAATTCACATTAGAGTGACTTACAGTGCTAATACTTTTGAAAGCCAGTATTTTTAAGTGCTTCGTGGTAGTGTTGTCCCGAATACAGTTCATGAAGTCTACAGTTATTTTGATAGTGTTAAATACCATAAAATGTCTTTAATTTGCTTGTGATCTACAGACGTTGCTCTGGAAAAGAGTTATAGAAAATCAGATGTGATTTTACGTGGGTGAAAGCATTTTGGAAGCATTCTAAGTTAAACCATGCGTGCAGATGACATATGCTCCAGAGCCAAAGAAAATGATCAGAACCCCACCAGCTTCTGTCAAGTACATGGCATTTTGGCATGACTCTTTTCTGTGGGTCTCATTTTGAGGCAGCCAAAACCAAAATTACTTTCAACACCAACAGATAAACCATCATGGTCTAAGGTTTTTTAAGAAATATATACATGAATGTATGAAAAAGACATCTTTTATCCATCCCTTAGCTTGCCCTGCCTGAGAGTCTCATCTCTCTCTGAAGGTCACTGATGGGATGAGGGTCAGTGTTGTCTTCCATTGCTATCTGGTGATTGAAAATGGTGTTTTTATGCCGCTCATATTTATACGTGGCCCTGTCAAAATGTCCTGCGTTATTCTTGCCACCTCCCACTAAAGGCATTACATACTGATTTTTAATACATTTGAGGAAAAATATTTGCTGATTAACCTAAAAAATTTACCAAACTTTTCCTGAGACTATATTATTTATTATGAGACCTGCAAAAAAAGTATAAGATGGGAACTTTAGATTTGAAGAGCTTATAACCAATTTGTTGAGATGGGTGCGTGAAAACACGTGTCAAAGTGCAGGGTAAGAGAGGATCTGTGTGGAAGATTAAGGGTTTGGACTATGTAATATCAAGTGTCTTTTTAGATTTTTGTGGCAAATCGTGGTTCCTATGTCAAATGCTCCAGAAATTGAAAAAGAGAGAAAATTGTATCTCAAGCTAGACCTTGAATTTTGGGAGAACTTTGGATGAGCAAAGAGACATGGGGAAGACATTTTATGTGTGAATTGAGTCGGAAAGACATGAGGAAGAGTGGTGGATTGCTTTGCTAAACCTTTATTAGATTGTAGAAAGAAGATTCATATCAAAGGGAGACAAACACATGATTTAAAAAGTAGGCCAGAATCAAATTGTATAAGACCTAGCATATCAAGCTAAGGGGAATTCCAACTTATTTTGTGTACACTGAGTAGCTGTTGAAGGTTTATGAGCCAAAAAGAGACAGGAACAACATGTAGGTTAAGGATGGAGAACAGAATGAATCGGAGTAGGGAGTGATTAGAAGCCTAGGGACAGGATACCCCAGGAATCTAGGTGTGAAGGGACAACATCAGGAAATGAAAGGGAAAACCCAGACGTCTCAAGTGCTGGTATTTTTGGCCATACACAGTTTCTGCATTTGCTGCCATGTTGCTTGGAATATTCAGTAAGAACTTTTGAAAAAAATGTCCATAACTTTCCAACACATAATGTATCTTTTAGCGGAGGGCACATATCTTCACTGACTGGCAGTTATTTATTTTTAAGCCTTGACTCAAGAAGTCATCAACCTAGTAACCATCATAGCTGTGATGATTTGGGTCCACCACACCTTGTACTGAGGTACCTTGAGGTACTCCAGTGTTCTGGATACTTACCTGCTTCCAAGAAGATATTCTTTCTTGACTATCATTCTTGGTTCTTCAATCCCCTTCATGGACTAAGAGGATTTGCCCTATGGCTAAAAATGAAGTCTAGGTAAGTGAGAGGGAAAGCCTCTATGGTAAGTATATATAAAACTCATACAAAAATAAAATAGTAAGGTTTAACTATAAAAACCATTTCAGTCAAAAGGATACAGTTGACCCTCTGCATCTGTGGATTCTTCATCCTCAGATTCAACCAAGCAAGGACCAGAGAAACATATAAACAAAAAACAACAATAAAAATAATTCAAGTTTAAAAACACATTTTAACAACTACTTAGCATTTACATTGCATTAGGTATTTTAAGTAATCTAGGGATGATTGAAAGTACACAGGATGTGCATAGGTTATATGCAAATACTGTGACATTCTATATCAGGACTTGAGCATCCATGGATTTGGTATCCATGGGTGGTCCTGGAACCCATCCCCCACAGATACTGAGGGACAAATTTACCTGGAAATCTCATATTCAAGAAGTCATGACTTTTAGGTTGATACTTTAAATTGTTTTCTATGAGTATAGTATCTATTTTTTTTCTTTGGCCTGGTTTGAGTATTGGTCGTTGTCTTGGTTTGGCCGTTGATAGGAGATAACAGAAATGTTTGAGTGGAATGCTGTTTGCTGTCAGATAACTCAAATTGCTTAACATGAAAGCCATCTGTTGTCATTAGACCAGAATGAAATTCAATTTTCTTTCCTGAATTGAGGCAGGAATGTGTGTGTAGGAGTGGAAAGGGGGTATTTTTGATAGGTGATTAATTTTTGATTAATTTTCAAGCATTGAGCTTAAATTTTCATTTTCCAAATGTTTACCAAGACCACGTAAGAGGACATTTTCCCCTCAGATTCAAATATTAACCCTTCTATATTCTTAGAGAAATTGATATTTTCTCTCCTTATTTTACATGGGGCATTAAAGAGTGACTCTGTCATTCCCCAGTGACTTTAGAAATAGAAATTTTAATTTTATTTCCAAAATTTTCAACCGTTTAACTGAAGACTGGTGCCTGACTGATGCCTCATTTTCCCTGGGTAATGAACTCAGTCAGGGATCAAATTGTGGAGTTGAGAGCTAATCCGGAACTTCACAAACTTGGCATGGGAGCCTATCATCAACACGCTTTTGGAAACAAGCCATTTCTTGTCCTGGAAATATATAAAGTTGGTTAGGTAGATGGTTCGGTGATATGACAAGTGCAAAATTGTATGTTGTTTTCTGAGACCCTGGCTGCAGAGCAAGAGCAGAGTCAATTGATGCTCAAAATCTGGGGGAGTAAATGGGTCTTGATGAGGTGTATGGTTTTCCCCTCTGGAAGACATGTGGCTGCCTCTCTCTGCTCCGGGGATTTGTTGTATGGTGGTTTGTGCGTTCTAGCCAGGAGCACTGCCAAAGGCAGGTCCACTCTTTTATTCCTCTTTGTGTTCCCTGTAGCTGAGCTGCCAGCCCAGGGTCTTGTCTCAGCAGGTGCTCTGCAGGGGCATGGCAAATGAGCTGGTAAACAAACCACTTCCCAGATAAATATCTGAGTATAGGTAACACAGAGAGAAAAGAGATTAGAAATGAAAGGAGCCTTCCTGAAAATTAAACCATATGGGGGTGTGAATAAGATGAAAATAAATACTTTCATAACACTGTGTCCCAGACTGTTTCACAGGCACTGATACAATACGAATGTGATAGAAGCTCTTGCCATTTTTTTACCTTCTCTATATAAGTCATCGTATCACCATTTTACCCTTGCTTTGCCTCCTGTGAACACAGTACTGTGCCCACTTACCATGCCATTACTCAGTGCCCCAGAGCACTGCTCTGTTTGTAATGCCCTGGTTTTTCTTGCATCTAAGTTTGCCTTCATTTTCTTCTCTCAATATTTGAACTCAGTTTTTGACATATCCTCATCTACATCCATGCTGGAGGGCCATTTCCCATTGCTTCCACTGAACTAAATTGTGTTGCCAAATTTACCTTTTCAGGAATTTGTAAATTATAATTATTGATTGGTATAATAAGTGAATTAAAGCCATTCCCCATATGAACTTGTCATAGTGGTTGAGCTAGATCTCCCCTTATATTGTAAATATATGCTTTCATTTTTTATGAAATGCTATTTAGGCTAGTGTGCTATTATTCCATGTGAAATGATAATTTAATCCCAAATTATGACACAGAAACCTGGAAAAGGATGTTCAGGCTCAGACTAAGATAGGTGTTTTGGAGAATGTGAAAGTACCTCCTGAATTCACAGCCTATTCCAATGTCCAGAAGCGTATTTGCTACATTTTCTTCTAAGATTCTTATAGTTTGCGGTTTTACATGTTGGTATTTGATCCATTTAGATTTTATTCGGGAGCTTCTTTTTTTTTTTTTTTTTTGAGTTGGAGTCTTACTTTGTCACCCAGGCTGGAGTGCAGTGGCCGCTCCCGGCCACCGCAGCCTCGACCTGCTTGGCTCCGGTGATCCTTCCGCCTCAGCCTTCCAAGTAGC
>CAUYQG010226857.1:0-24576 GCA_963574415.1 Tarsius wallacei
CATCTTTTTTTTTTTTTTTTTGAGTTAGAGTCTCACTCAGTCGCCCAGACTGGAGCGCAGTGGCCGCTCCCGGCCACCGCAGCCTCGACCTGCTGGGCTCCGGCGATCCTTCCGCCTCAGCCTTCCGAGTAGCTGGAACTAGAGGCCTGCGCTACCACGTTCGGCTAATTTTTTTGATTTACTGTAGAGATGAGGTCTCACCAAGTTGGCCAGGCGGGTCTCGAACCCGTGAGCTCAGGCGATCCACTCACCTCGACCTCCCAAAGCGCGGGATGACAGGCTGAGCCACCGAGCCCGGCTTATTTTTTTAATTTTAGATTCAGGGGATGCAAGTGCATGTTTGTTACATGGACATATTGCACCGTAGTGAAGACTGGGCTTGAAGTGGCTCAATCCTCAGATAGTGAACATTGTACCCAGTAGGTAATTTCTGAGCCCTAACCCTCCTTCTCACCTCCTTTATTGCTGTCCCAAATATCTATTATTTCCAACTTTGTAGCTATTTAACTGCCACATATGAGTGAGAATATGCAGTGTTTTGTTTAGTTCACTTGGTACGATGATCTCTAGCTCGCTACATGTTGCTGCAAAGGACATGATTTCATTCTTTGTCATGGCTCTGTAGTATTCTGCGATGTATATATACCATGTATGTATATTCTTTATTCATGGTCTATATTTTCTTTATTCAGTCCATTGTTGGTGGGCATGTAGGTTTGTTCTGTGATTTTGCTATTGTGAATGGTGCTACAGTGAACATACAAGTACAGGTATCTTTTTATATAATGATTTTTTTCCTTTGGGTAGATGCCTAGTAGTGGGATTGCTGGTACAAATCATAATTCAGTTTTTAGTTCTTTGTGAAATGTCCGTACTGTTTTCTAGAAAGATTGAACTTGTTTACAATTCCACCAACAGTGAATGAGTGTTCCCTTTTCTCTACAACTGGACCAACCTCTGCAGTTCTTTGATTTTTTAATAATAGCCATTCTGATCCAATGTTTTCAATGCATATTTTTGTGTCCATGTTTACTCTAGAGATACAGAGTAACTTGGCTGCTTGAGGTGGGAGAAAGAGGAGGCTTTCCTCTATTGAACCAATGCTCCCCTCTATTTTAAGAACTTTTTCAGCCCCTTCCAGAATTCACGATGTATGTAGCTGTTACTCTGTCATGGCAACATCATTCCACAGCTCAGGGTACCTTTCTTACCTGGCTTCACACCTTTGTCCTTCTCTAACCACAGAGATAATTCAGCTCAAGGCCCAGGAACACCTGACTCATCTTCCCTTACCTCTCCTCACACTTTTGTTAAAAATTCCTGCATCATTTGCACTTGGTTATTCTGAAAGCCTTTATCTCTCTTTTCTGTTTCTTCCTTTAGCAAATATATCCAAGAGGATCAATGCCTGTGTTGGGTTTCCCTCAGAAAACTTCTTTAGAAGAGACTCATTTCTATTAGAAGATTTCACAGGTGGGATATAGTTACTGGGTCTACTTCTCAGCCACGGCATGTGTACTAGGCCACAAACATGTTACCACACCTTCAAGGGCCACCACATGCCTGTGTCTGATGGAGCGGTGGATGGAATTGTTCTGGGTTTTGTTTCTAAATATTAGGTGGAATTCATACCTTCCTCCATCTTTTAAATTGGTGGCCCATGTCAGTTGTACTAAGTTTCCATGCCAGAGTAAACTGATTTGTCTTGTTTCCCTTACCATTTGTCTAGATTTTTGTTGTTGTTGTTCTTGAGTCGGGGCATGACTCTCTCGCCCAGGTTGGAGTGCAGTGACACAATCACAGCCCACCGCAACCTCAACCCCCTGGGTTCAGGCAGTCCTTCCGCCTCAGACGCCCAGGTAGCTGGGACTCCAAGCATATGTCTCCATGCCCTGCCTATTTTTTTATTTTTTGTAGTGATGAACTCTCCCTACATTGCCTAAGCTGGTCTCTAGCTCCTGGACTCAAGCAATCTTCCCACCTTGGCCTCCCAAAGTGCTGGGATTATAGGTGTGAACCACTGTATCCAGTCAGTTTGTGAGCCACTGTACCCAGTCAGTTGGTGTAGATTTTTGAAGAGAAGAGCATGTCATTGTGTAAGGGAGAATGAGGCAGAATTTGTGACTATGGCAGTCGAGTGAGGCCCGCCAGGCTCCTCAGGAAGGTAGGCATGATGGGAGGGCAGGACTGATAGTTGAGAGGCATCAGTGCCTTTCCAAGGAGAGAATGCGAGCTGAGAGGAAAGCATTCAGATCTGCTCTTTGCCATTTCTCTCCACATGCACAAAACTGGCCCCAGTGCAGAGCAAGGCCAGGCCCACCAGGAGCAAGACTCGGGTGATGGGCCACTTGATGGAGCCTCATGTCACTCAACTTGGATGAGGTTATAGAAAGGGACCTGGAAAAGCACAAAATGAATTGAAAGCAAATGCCCGTCATACAACTCTAATTGTAAGTCTTGTTCCAGGACTCATTTCTTTTTTCATGATAAATTAATACTTTTGGTAAATTATTAGAAGATTTTGTGAATGGCATAATTACATGGTCACATTGTAATGATACATGCAGAATACACCTCAGTTGTTACAATTCTGTTTTACTATTTATGCATTATTAAATATACCTTAGTAATACATGGTTTGCATGTTTCAAATATACTTAAATTTTATTGAAATAGATTTGCATGATATATATATTTTGGCAAATGGTGCTCTTGTTTATTTCAGCTGTCAGATTGGCCAACAGGCTGCAGGAGAGCCAGAGGCAAGTGGCTGTCTTTGGGTTCTTCCTTTTACCTTTGAATTTTCCTTTAGAGAGAATAATACATAAAATTACAGCACTCACAAAAATGAATCAGTAGAGTGATTCTTTGGTCTTCTGAGCATGATCACATATATTTCATTTGATGTTTGACAGCAAAAAAAGAAGACACAAAATAGACCCTAAAAGTTAGCCTGGGTCTTGCTGAAAGAAGACACAGAACTTGAGAAAAATGGTCCATCACCAATAAGAAAAACACCAAAGACCAAACAAGCTGCAATGAAAAAAAGGAAGGAAGACAGAGAAGGAGGGAGAAAGGGAGGAAGGGAGGGAGGGAGACAGAGAGGGAAGGAGGCACGGAGCCGGGGGGGGAACACAGAAGAAAAATTAGGTTTTTGTCACAAATATTTGGTGCTTTGAACCTCATATTCGGAGTGTGGTTGGTGACAAATTATTTTCTTGTAGCTGCAAGTTGGTATCCTGAAATTCCACTCAAATGAAACCACAGTTATGTTCTCAGACAACATACTAATCAGGAATTCCCAAGGGGTGTACAGAGAGAGCTAATTGGTGAATTTAAGAGATTAGGACCTGTCCAAGGATTCTGGGATATCCCTGGAGAATGCTGGGTTGTGACAGAGACAAAACAATTTCCACCGAAACCCTGCATCTACGTGCACCCATGAGACAGACTTCCTGCCACCTTCTCAGCCAAGCCCTTCCTACACCCTCAGCCTGCCAGCCCTCTTTCCCTGGAGTCCCTCAATTTGTGTCTATTCTAGTCCTCACAGTGCTGTGCCGTGTCCTATCATTCCTCAACTAAACTGGAGGGCAGTTGGCTTTATGGGGCAAATTTTTGGGGGGTGCTCAAGACTAAATAAAGCTAAAGATGAAACAAACTTTATTTTTAGCTCCGTTCCCACCTCAAATTCCTGACAGACACTTCTGGAAGGCTCCCTGGCAGGGTCTCATGTGTGCTCCATGGACTACCTCGTCAGGCTGCAGGCCGGCATGCGCACGTCCCCTGTCCTGGGACGCACTGGAGGCTGCAGGTGCACACGTGATGATGCGACTTTGAAGGAACCCATGTCTGAGTGGCTCATTCTCCAACAGCACAATGGCTGATTCCCCTCAAGGAGCTGCTCTTGTCGGCTCTTGATGACATAAGCCACACCATCCCTTCTTGCTTGCGTTTTCAAAGCCCCAAGCTGCTGGCATTGGTGTTGCTGGGACCTTGCCGTTTTAGGATATTATAGAAATTGTGATAAAATGGCTCTTGCGTTTTTGCGTCACTTTTCGTTGCATATTCCTCAGTTGGGCTGTGGAACACATGAAGTGACAGAATTGTGCTGTAATCACTCCAATTCTCTAGCTCATACTCTGGATTTTTGTGCCTCAAAACTTGTCCCAGAAGCTTCCTTAGATGTTGGTTCCAGCTCCTCACCCATCTCAGCATATGCCCTCACCTCCTCATAGCTGCCCAAGCTCTGTGATGAACATCATTATGATTCAGGCTATAGTCCATACAATGGGTGTGCGCCCCACACCGAGGGGTATGTAATACATGTTGATCAAGTGAATAGATGACTTGAGCTTGGGCAGTCCTGACAACTTTTGTTTACCATTGGCACAAAGGGAGTGCCTTCTGTAGCACCGTCCTGGAAAGTAGAGGAGTTAGATAAAGTCGCAGGAATTATTCCTAGTGTTTCTCCCTGGAATTTGCCTCCCCAGGAGAAATTCTCGACAGAACATCACCATGATTGTCATTCATGCTGGAGTGTGGTTCAGTGCCCACAGTACGTGAGAGGTCCATGGGAAACCCAGAAAACTGCAGATGCCCAAGTCTTGTCCCCAGATAAGCTATTTCAATTATTCTGGGCTTGGGGCCCAAGTATTTGCGTTCTTTCAAATTCTCCAGGTGACCCTCACATAAAAACAAACACAAACACACGTACGGCTCTGAAGAAGACTCAAACCGTTTCTTTTTTTATTTTTACTCCCAACACACTTTTCCAACTTAACAATATTTTGATTTTGAAAGTTTCAATGTTCATGGTAGCCAACCAACCAATAAAGATGCACAACAATAAGGCACAAATAATCTCTCTGCTCTAAGCCTATGCCATCCCCATCTCTTCAACTTAGGAACAAGTGCTAATAATGTAGTACTTGTTCTTTTAAACCTTTCACTATATTCATGAAATTTATGTACCCACTTATACATATGTTGTTGGCTAAGACACTCTGGACCATAGCATCCTTCTCTTGCATTGACTTGAATGTGACCAGCCTCCCCGTTTGCTTGAGGCATGTTTACTTTGGTTCTGGAACCAAGTCTTCCAGGAAGAAGACAATTTCTGTGTGGACCCCGACATGATGGGAGATACTTTGAGGTCAGCTACCTGACACAGGTCTTGGACTGGGCAGGTGGGCTGCCAAGGTTGGGGCCTCAATATTGTGTAGGCTCTGGGGTTAGCAGGATAGGAAGAACCAGTTACACTCACTTGTCATTCAAAAAGTGATTCTACGCACTAGTTGTGGGCTTGGTACAGTTCCAGGTACCCGAGGATCATCAGTGACTCAAATAAAACAAATTCCTCACTTCATGGAACTTCCCTTAGAGCATACTTCAGCAGGGACCAAGGTTGTGGTCAGAAATAAGAGAGACAAAGGTTCTCACTCAGAGGCACCCCTCCCCATTGTCCCATTGTCAGCCAGAGCCTCCGGCGATAACCTCACTAGACACCAACCTGGAAAGAAAATGAGGAGGAGGAAACTTAAACTTTGAATCCAGAGTCTAGTTACCCCAAAGTGACTATGCTAAACATGGCCAAGCAGGTGCCTCATACACAGGAAGGGACCAGGGTATCAGAAAATTCATTCACTAGTCAGTTTAAATTTCTCACTCCCTAAGTGTTTGGGAATTCAGCAAGAGGATTCAATTGCTTACAGAAAAACATGCACATCTGAGTAACAGTACTTAAAAGTTCACCCCTACTTCACACTTGCATGAAGATTCATTTTCATTTTTGCCTTGTAATATGAGATCCCACCCATACAGCTTGCTCTAGAAATTGTCATTCATTGCTCTCCATGTTGCCCCAGAGAATCTGCCCAGCAAGTTCCTGCCACTTTCATCATTTACAGTAGGTGAGGGCGAAATAGGTCCCAGGTGTCTCTAAAGTCAATGAGAGAGCCTTCCAGAAGAATATCCTGGGGGAGATTCTGGTTATTGTTGCAGTTAACCCAGTGACTTATTTATTAAATGACAATGCAGGGCAATTGTATGGTGAATTCACCCACCTTGTTTCTAAATGAGGCAATACAGTTCAGGAGAGTGTCAAGAAAGAAAACAAAATTTCTTTGGCTTTAGTTGTTTATGCCGAAACATAGAACTAATGTGGCTGATTTCAAGGGGAAGAGAAGTCTCGGAGGGTTATTGCAAGTACTAAGGATCTGAATTATGGTATATTTTAAAGGAATGAAGTTCTGTGACATTCAAGTTCAGAAATACACCAGAAATAATCTATTTACAAGGAGACAATCTGATTATCCTTCTTATAGAGAAAATATGAGTGAGCACATGGGTGAGTGAGTGAGTGAGATCCACTGGGTTCCCAGGGTGAGAAAAGCATACTGCTAGTGATTTAAAAGAATATTTGGGGTCTCAAGGGCATAGTGTATTAAATAATATTGAATTGTATAGCAAAAAATTATCCTATTTTTCAATTCGCTTCATACATTTTTATTCCCTAAGAAGGAAGACTCAGTGAAGAGCTATTATTTCATCAACACTTTACTAGCCTTTGCCAATCTCCCTTTAAGAAAAAAGAGAGAAAAAAAATAAATAATTTCCAGAGCTGGATCCATCAGTAGACAACATCTAGCCAGCAGTTGACAACTTACACTTTTTCCTTCGAATTAATGCTTACTGGTAGCTTTTGTTTGTGAACAGAGTTTTGTTTTTTATTTGTCTGGTGATATAAAGTTTCCTCTAGAAACGCATTTATTTATGTAAAATTTAGAGACTAGACATGCAGCAAATATTCATGAAGCAATATACGTGATTCAAGAGATGGCAAAACTTTCAGCATGTTATATGAATGACAGATGTTTAGAAAGCACCGTGTTAACACCAGACCATTCATATACCACAGTGCTTTAAATATTTGTTTCTTAAAGTAGGCCAAACATGTCCCTTGTTTATGCTATTACTTGCTTAGTATGTCAGTTTTTCATAGATGCTTTTAAAAAGTCATTTCTCCCAATACAGGGACATTTTTGTGTTTTCCCAATTATTTGAGCCAAATTTAATAAGCTTTCATACTGAAAGAAATCTAATGTGGAATATCAGTTTTGCAAAAAGTAATGTTCCCGCAGGAAATCAGGAAGCTGTTTTATGACTAACAAACGTAGGCGAGGGTACTTGCTTGGAACGCTCACGGGATCCTCTAATGTCTAGTGCAATTGATGGAGAATAAAGACTGTTATGTTTATATTCCAACCTTCTCTTTAATCCATTTTTCTTTTTCTATGGCTGTTTCTGCCTTTCCAAAATAAGAACAGATGGATAAAAAAAAAAGTTGCTTAATATGGAGGTGATAGGAAGAGAGGGCTGGGAAGTAGGTGGATGGGCCGAAATAAAAGTAGGTGAAAAAATAAAAACAGATAGGATCTTAGTAGAGGAAAGATTTTAGAAATGGCTCATTCCAGGAGATTGCAAAAACACATCCTTTGGAAATTGGCAAATGCAAGTTCAGTGGCTAGCTTTGCAAGCCACCAGCCACAAGCCTCAATTTCCCAATGAGTATAGTGGGGTGATTTAAACCTCACTCATAGGAGAAAGACACTAGTGGGAAAGAATGAGTAGAGGAATAAGTCAGGAAATCACTCTGGGTGGTTGATTGAAACAGTATTCCCCTTCCTGAAAGAATGTGGAAGTCATAGTTTTTAATCAGAGAAATTGGAGTCCGTAGAAGTTGTTCTTATAAATATCAAAGTACATCTGTTGTCAGACAGAAATATTTTCAAAGGGCATCTGTAGAACAACATAATTGTTTTTCAATAAAACAAGCACAGGTGATATTTTACAGGGCTCCGTCAAACATTAGATTGAGATCTAAAAGCATAACCATCGTGATCTTTGCCTATGAAGACGTAGAGGCAGGTTTCTCTTACATCCTTGAGAATTTGAGCCTCTTTCTAAGCCTGTATGGAGTTTAGAACTAAGGACCCTGGTCCTGCTCTCCATCAGTTCTGTTAGGGCAAGACTGTATCAGCCTGGCTGCCCACTATACAGTCACGAGTCATATTTTTGCCATAAAACTTGTTCTTCTGCAACCAGTGATTAGCTCTAATTCCCCTTAATTTCTTGCAGATCATGGGCTTAGCTAATTTGCATGTCTGTCATAAGGGGTTGACATAATGCTAAAAGTCTGGCCCCAGCATGTTAGGAAATGTAGTATAAGCAATGTCATCTTTACGCAGCTGGGATATTCCCCTAAGTCTGAAAGCCTGTGATTAAGAGTAAGTAAAAGAGGCAGAAAGCAAAGTGGTGACGGGTCTTGGTGAAGTGCATGGGGGTGGGCTTGGGGTCTATAGACACATGGCAGACAGTGAGTTTGATGAACACAGTGAAGTGTGCATGTGGGGCCCAGACCCTGCAGAACGGAATTATCACATCTATTCTTGAGATGTAAGCAGGAGAAGGCTGGGAATTTAAGATGAGACCAGGGTGTTTAATATAATAGCTAATAAAAGAAGCCAGACAGGCCTCTCTGTACAAAGTAGGAATTGGCTAGGTTGAATTTTTCTGACCGCCTGGAGTGTGTGCGACAGCCCACAGCCATGGGCTACTTTTTCCTATTTCCTTGCAATACCCAGATCAGCTCATCACGGTGTGTTAAGGAAGTTGTGTCTGGCTCCAGAAATTCCAGCCTTGGGCATCAAGAAGATTGTCTCGTCTTTAAGACTATCATGGTTTACCATTGTCTGTGCTCACTTTCACCTCACATTAATTTCAGAGAGTCTTCAAACATGATGCATCCTTGAGGTCATCTATTTAGTGCAACGAAGACATGGGAAAGCATTTTGTATCTAGAAAGTTTTGTGCAACCGAGGGCAGGCTCACTCACAGAAGATGATCCAGTCCTGGGGTTGTTAGGTGATGTGGCAAGGAGTCCACAGCAGCGCCCCAAGGAAAGAGGAAGTAGGTCAGGGGTCTACTGAGAAGCTGAGGGACAAATTCCTAACTTGGCCAGAGCAACTTTGTTTTTCACTGATATTCATATTGAAGTTCTAAGTCGGATGATTTATACTTAGAGGCACTTTGGGCTACTCACCACAGGAACCACTAACATGATCCAATCTCTCCATTTTTCTGGTGATGAACTGAGACCTACTGGGATATTCAGCAAGAATTGTGAGCCAGTTTCTGCATCAGGTATGGTACACAGCAGTGACCAGGATGGATACCATCCCAGATCTCTTGGGAGTGACACTCCACTGGGGGAAGTGGAAGGCACAGAGGGAGCAAACACATCCTTAATAAGTGATACAGTAGGGTCAGCTTCAGGGGTGCTCCAGGGTGCTCAGTCAGACTCTAAAGAAGTCTCACTCCTCCTTAGTTCCCATTAGGGTTCCAGAGATCCCTGGAGGTCTGTGAATACCTTGAAGCCATCCTCCCATGGGGGATGAAGAGTGGCCTGGGTGCAGGAGACTTGGAAATGCCACTTGCATGAAGACTACCTGGTGGGCTTCATTCTCCTTGTGGCCCTCCTCTCAGTCCACTTGTCAAACGCCTCCTGGAAGCTGACTCGCATAGTCAACTAACCAGGATCTGGCCGGGTGCCTCCCAGAAGCCTCTCCTTATCAGCAACCTAATCCTGCCTCCTGGTGCCCCTAGTTCCTACTCTCAAGCTATTTATGTTTTCGCTCAGAAACCACTGTGTCTTTTCCAGGAGAACCTCTCTCATCCAGAAAAGTTTGAGTCTCCATCGGACCTGCTCCTAAGTCATTTCCAATAGAAAATATGTTTACCCACCCAGGATGGGTACAATGACTCTTTTTTATACGATCACAAAAAAAGAAGAAAGGAAAGAAAAGCAATATATTTCCACATCTCAATGTTACATCCAATATTCAAATACTAAAATACTGCTACCATACCAATGATGGTTAAGTAGCTTGATGGAGAAATGTGGAATGAGATAAGAACTTGTAACAAGGGGTTCTGACCCAGCCAAGTGGGTCAGGGAAGTCATCCCTATGGGGGCAAAGAGGTAAGTGAGTATTAAACCTGACCCTTTTTTTCTCTTTTCCAAATTCCTAACTAAGAGGTTTGAGGAGTCCTGCCTGATAAGGACTCACCAGACAGGGTTTTATTACCCATTTCCCTGTATACTAAAGTCTGTTTTCCAACCTGACTCTGGAATGACATCATATAACGATTAAAGAAGGAAATTAAAGTATTTTATGGCCCTGTAAAGCCTTCTCTTGGGGCCTCTCAGACTCCAGGAACCTTGTGGGACACTTATCTATCCTCTCTGGCGTCTCCACATATAGGACTTCATCTATGTATCAATAAACCTGGAGTTTTCTGCCCCCTTATCTCAACAGAACATCTTCTCTACTGATTTCCAAAATTCCTTATCTAGCTAGGAACTACAGATTACTAGTCAAGAAATCTTCAAATGCACCTATGACTTGCAAACCTCCACTAGGACATGTCCTGCCTTTCCAGGCCAAACCAATGAAAATCTCACATGTATTGACTTATGCTTCCTTGTAACCTCTGCCTTTCTAAAATGTATATAACCAAGCCACCTCACAGTGGATGCATATTTCAGGATCTCCTGAGAATGGGTGTTCCCGGGCTTAGGTCCTCAAGTTTGGTCAGAATAAACCGTCTTAAAATATTTTACAGAGATTGGCATATTTTTATTCACACAAGAGTGTTCTCGGCAGAGGAAACAGCAGGTGAAAAGGCCCTGAGTAGTACAGGGACTGGTCTAGTCAAGGAAATTAAGGATTCCCACTGCAACTGGAGAGCCAGCTTCTGCATCAGGTATGGTATACAGCAGTGACCAGGATGGATATCATCCCAGCTCTCTTGGGAGTGACAGAAGTAGCAAACACATCCTTAATAAATTACACAGTAAAGTCAGCTCCAGGGGTGCTCCAGGGTGCTCAGTCAGACTGTAAAGAAGTCTCACTCCTCCTTAGTTCCCATTAGGGTTCCAGAGATCCCTGGAGGTCTATGAATACCTTGAAGCCATCCTCCCATGGGGGATGGAGAGTGGCCTGGGTGCAGGAAACTTGGAAATGCCACTTGCATGATGACTGCCTGGTGGGCGTCACTCTCTTTGTGACCCTTCTCTCAAAGGAGAGAAGGAGAGAAGAATGGGGGATGAGCCTGGAGAGATAAGTGGACAGGAGTCATCCAAGGCCTTGAAGGCCATGTTACAGATGGGCTTCACTCTGAGGGATCAGTGAGCAGATGGAAGGTTATTATTAATTTGTGTTTGCCAAAATTGGAGGAAGGTAAGCAATGACGTGGGTAGGTCATTTAGGAAACCATGATAGTCTTTTGAGAGAAATAATGTTGTCTTACTTTAGCTGGTGACAGTGGACATGGGAGGCATGCATATTTAGATGGTAGGATTTAGATGGTAGGGTCCTTAGAGCTGGACTGGGTAGCATCAGAAGAGAAGGGTGTTTTAAGGCTGACTCCAAGGTGTATCCTAAGAAAATAAGTACCATTGAGTGAAATTGAAAAGACAAGAAAGAAAGCATCATGAGTTCAGCTTTGGACATGCTGCATTTGTGATTGTCCAGGGCTGCTATATCATTATAATTCCTAACAGGGGTGCACTGCATGAACTTAGGTGGTATTTCCAGGGGCAGCCCTAAAAGACAGGGTTACAGTCTCCACCAGCTTCCCAAAATTCCATGCCATAACTGGTCATTTTTTAAAGGTAATTTTCTTTAGAATTTCTTTGAGGAAGGTCATGATTTTGGCCTGTGACTTTGATGTCAGGTGTTAATGGTACTCAGACTGTAAGAGAGACATAAAAACCAAAATCAAAGGGAAATGTTTCCTTCCCCTTGGGATTTTCTTAAGTTCTTATTTCAGGAAAGAAAGGGAGCATGTGGGTTACTGTTTCTCAATGCTCAATAAGACTTTAGAATCCCATTGACAATTTAGCAACCAGGAGAGACTGCCTTACATCTATTGCCATATTACAGAAGGTGATGATCAACAGAGCTTCTCAGAAGTCAAGAGACATTGATGCCTTTTTCATTTTTGAGACTCCTGATTTTTTTTAAAGAAATGCCAAAACAGAGATGCAAAAAATGTGCAATATTTTAAATGTTTACATTGAATAATTTAATGCTCTTAACAAACTCAATGCCATGTGATTGAGCCATCCACAAAGGTATTCAGAGATTTATAAACATTTTTAAGGCATCGTTCACTATAGGCAGCGTGGTCTGGTAGGTGGTGTAAAAATATAATTTTCAAAAAATCTTAACACCAGTTTCACACAGTATATAGTAAGCGGGTATCAAAGTTTGATTTGACTCATTAATGCAGGAAAAATGATACAACTCAAAAGAAGAATATAAAAAATTGGGATTTTTGTGTTCAATGAGCAATACAGGAATGCTACGCATAAGGTTGCTAAATTAGATACCAAATGGTGAATGTGCCACAGAGCAGTGAGATCATAACCTATGGCTTATCTTATCTTCGAATCAGAAAGGAAGTTTCTCACACCTTATCAATTTCACAGAACTGTAAAGTCCGCACCCCAATCAATTGTGCAAACTAAGTTACATTCCCCTCGAGAGTCAGATGGCCCTTCAGCAGGCCTGTAAAGCAATGCATGACATTAAAGGACACACAATCATCCTTTGCCTTATTTCTAAATTGTGGATAATGTTTCTTAGCAGCATGCAGATTTAAAATTGTGTAATAGACGTCTGTCACTTTCAGTCCTCTCTCTGTGCCTGGTTGCCATTTGAATCCAACAATCCAGGGCAAATGATCCTTCCGGGTCCTCCCAACAGCATCCTAAGTCTTGAGTTTCAACTCTGTGAATCCCTGTCAGTTGTCTTAAGCTACAAATTGAAAAATATTCTTGCACAGCGGATAGTTGTTTAATAGTGAACTGAAGA
This sequence comes from Tarsius wallacei, assembly GCA_963574415.1. Taxonomy (NCBI): domain Eukaryota; kingdom Metazoa; phylum Chordata; class Mammalia; order Primates; family Tarsiidae; genus Tarsius; species Tarsius wallacei. The sequence continues at coordinate 12,939 of CAUYQG010226857.1, forward strand.
CTCATAAGGCAGGTTTCTCATGTTGAAAAGCTCCACTGTGTTCTGCTTGGACATGAGGGATTCATCAGAGGAAGCTTTTGAATAAGTGAGAAGAGGCAGTGTAAATGAAGGATAGCTTTTTTAGGCAGCAGTGCCTGAGGAGTGAAATTCAGGGAAGAGAAGCAGAGATGAACTGAAAATTGTATACAATAGAAGGGAATGTCTCAAAATAAGTTATGTTTAGAAACTAAAATTCTGTGGATATGACCAAAACAGACTCATCCAATACTAAAATCTCCTCTGCAGGAAACACCACTAGGGGCTTACTTGGGAGTGTGATTTTAAACTTGAAATCTCCATGCAATTGTCATCATTTTTTTTTTTTTTGAGTTGGAGTCTCACTCAGTCGCCCACTGGAGTGCAGTGGCCGCTCCCGGCCACCGCAGCCTCGACCTGCTGGGCTCCGGCGATCCTTCCGCCTCAGCCTTCCAAGTAGCCGGAACTACAGGCGCGCGCTACCACGCACGGCTAATTTTCGATTTATTGTAGAGATGAGGTCCCACCAAGTTGCCCAGGCGGGTCTCGAACCCGCGGTCTCAGGCAATCCACTCACCTCAGCCTCCCAAAGATGCGGGATTACAGGCTGAGCCACCGAGCCCGGCCAATCCTCATCATTTTATGGAGTTTTATTAAATCTGTAAAACCTAGGCTGTCATGGTTTTAATATGCATCGATAATTGTCAAAACTAATTCTAAATTCATTTTAAAAATAGATAACAGAAAAATTACAGGGAAAGTTACAAATAAGACATTGAAAAGATATAAATACTCCAAATCAATTATTACTCTTTTCTCTTCTAAGTCAGCAACGATCCAAAAATATCCATGCGTTCCAGAAATCGATATGTCCCCACAGTCCTGTGCAAATACTGTTTTGAGATCTAGTTTAGCAAAAACAAAAGCGCCAAGAAGAACCGAGATCTGTCACCTGCATTTTCTTCAGAGAGCTGCTGAAGACAACTTTAACTCCCTTGTCAACAGTGCTCATGGGACTCACCTGGGAGGACTGGGCCATTTTGGGGGCACTTGTAATGAGACCAAGTTCTGTTTTTCAATCCAATCCTTACTCAGTTTGACATCAAGGTAACCTTGGGATTTTAATCAAGTACGTGTTGAAGAGTTACCATGTATGTGTCTCTAAGTTTTTCCTTCCACTTTTCCTCAAGATGGGGACCCCACATTATTCATCCTTATGTCACACATAAGGATGAATGACACACATCCTTAGCACACATCCAAGTGGATGTCATATATATGGGAGACACACAAAATGCTTGTTGCCTGATTGATTGGAATTAAAGAGTTTTGATTCTTGGGGAGGAATGCCGCAATTACAGGCTTTCCACCTAAGGCTCCAGGATGCCACGATACCAGGAAATTTCCTGGGAATTGAGCCATACCCTTTCCTCCTACATTGAAAGTTGAAGGGAAAAAAAATAGTACATGCAATTTTACAGAAAATGTGCATTACCACTTGTAGTAGATTGAATAACGGCCCTCAAAGAGATCCAGGTCCTAATTCCTGAAACCTGCAAACACTACCTTTCTGAGGGGAAAGCTTGTTTGCAGATGTGATTAAGGATCTTGAGATGAGACAATTGTCATGGATTATCTGGACAAGACCTAAAGGCAATCATAAAAATCCTTAAAAGAGAAAAGCAGAGGGAATTTTGCTACGCACAGAGGAGAAGTTCACCTGAAGAAAGAGCAGAGAGAGATTTCAAGATGCTGACCTTGGAAATTGAAGTAATGCAGCCACAAGGCAAGGCATACATAGCCACCAGATGCTGGAAAAGGCAGGAAATGGATTCTTCCCTAGAGCCTCCAGGGGGAGCTCAGCCCTGCCGACACCTTGATTTCAATCCAGTGATGTTGATTTTTGACCTCTGACTTCCAGGACGGTGGTGAGAATAAATTCATGTTGTTTTAAGACACCAAGTTTGTAGTAATTTGCTATGGCAGCAATAGGAAACAAATACACTACTTGTCTTAGGTCCTTGTCTCCGGTGGTTGTCCCAACTCAGCCATCCACCTCTCTACCATTCTCAAAACCCAGAAACGTGTGATAAGAAAGTCAGTTGATCTAAAGTCAGAAGTCCTGGCCTCATATGCCCACTCTTTAGGTGACAGCTGTATTCACTCAGTCAGGTGCTCAAGTTCCCTAAACTCTGCTTGCCTGAGGACAAGTAAATCAGAACCACAATCTTTGCCTTCAAGGTGCTCCCCGCAGAGTGGGTAAGATAGCTAGGAAAGCACAGAACCATGTCCCTGGGCAGTCCCCACAGGTACTTGCAAACCCTTCACCCAGGTGTAGAGGTGGAGAGGCCTGGCGAGGAGGACTTTCTACAGGAGTTGATGAGATTACCCCAGCTCAATAATGATGCTCATACTAATAGCTCACATTATCAAGGTTATCGGTAGGCACTGCATCAGGACTGCTGGCACTGAGGGAGCAGCACTCATACAGAACATGATAGAAGTATGTCCCCCGGAGTCAGGTGATGCAGCAACCTTCCCTGACACAGGCAAGTGCTTCACACAGGTGAGTTCTTTGAATTTTTTTGGTAACAAGCAAGATGCTATTTTTACCCTGATTCTTCCAACAAGTAAACTGAGGCACAGAATGAATGAATGACTTGCCCAAGCTCCTACAGTTAGTAAGGGGTGGGAAGTGTTGAGAAAAAGAAACCCAGTCGTCATCCACAGCCTCTGCCCTTAACCATTTCTGAAGCGGATATTTATTTTTCTCAGACACTGAATGGTACAAAAGCAAAATGTGGTTTATTTCTCTGTGTTGAAATGTAAAATAACTCCAGATCCCTAGTTCTGCTGAAGAAGAAAAAGAAGAGGAAGAGGAGGAGGAGGAGGGGGCAGAGGAGGAGGAGGAGGGAGAGGAGGAAGGGTAGGAGAAAAATAATCGGCAGCAGCTTAATCTTGACACTCAGTCACATCTGGATTCAACTCAGTAACTGTTGATTTCCATTAGTTGCTTTTGGATGAATACCCAATCAACTCAGAATCTACCCCGTCTCCAATTTCTTCTAAGGGATATCTGAGTTTAGAAGTACCCTACTTAGCACAGTAGCTTCCACTAGAGGTTTGGAGAATCTAGACAGGAGACTTTCTTTGGTTCTCAGTCAACCCATTCCAATATATCTTGGGTACCAGCCATGTGCCCTGCATCTTAGAGGTGACTGAGGTTGTCAGGTCCACATGCTCTCTGTCTTTTTTAGTTCACCTACTAAGGTTCTCTGGCCCTGGACTGTCTCTCAGCAACTTTCACAACTGTCAGGCCTCCTGGGTCATTTGTCAAGGAAAGCTCTCTCGCTAAGCCAGTATTGTTCCTCCAGAGTTCAAACCCAACTAAATGGTATGCTAACACTGCAACCTTGGCCATGGTGCTTAACCTATAGTGGCCCAATTTTCTCTCCTGTTGAATAAAGAAGGTAATTTTAACTTTTTTTGTGGGAGTTTTGTAATGTGTTAACTTGGCAGGGATGACCCACGCATCTCAAAATTCCCTTCCTCCCATGTTTCTGGTTAGGGTCTTGTTGGAGATTTGGAGGGCGAAGGGAAGCAGTGGCCAGGTTGCAACTCACACACATTCCACTTACCTGCTGGCTCATCCCAATGGCCTGAGGCCACAGCTGGGCCTGCAACTGCTCCTTGTTCCCCTGGGCCCTGCTTCATCTTCTCTGACTCCCGGGCTGGAGATGTGTGTATAGTTCCATGAGGAAGGCCCTGGCTTCTGAAAGATACTCACTCACACCAGCAGGAGTTAAAAGCAACAAGAACGGATACTGATTCCAATCTGTCCTGTGGATTCCACAAGACTCTAGTTCATCCTAATGGCTCCAGCTTGTCCTAGTTCTTCCTCGTTTTACATCCATTTTCCCAGACCCACCGTCTGCCCTTTGGACTTCAAGCTCCAGCATCAGTTGCAGAGACGACAGATGCAAAAGCCATGTAGAGACTCCCGAACCAGCTTCCACAGTTGCATCAGGTCAAATCTTTGCAGCAGATGTGCCCCTTCGGTGCTTCTGCTTCTCTGATTGAGCTCTGACTGATCCTTCCTCTTTCTAAATGCTTTGTGAGAGTCACTGAGACAATGATATAAAGTCATTAGAGGAGATTCTGGCACACAGGAAACCCTCAATACGCAGTGACCATTGTCCTACAGGAAAACACGAGGGTGTGGCAATAAGACAAACCTTGATTCGAATCCTAGATCTGTCACTGTGTGAGTTTTACTGTATCATTTCTACCACAGACTTGTTATGAGGACCAGGGGTGAGCTATGCACACATCTAGAGCACGAAAGGTGTTTATACAGGATAGCCATTACAGTTGCCCAAGTTGTGCACTGTTCAGTCCTGGGATGCCACAGAGTTGGAGTCCATGTGCATGACTGTCTTGGTGGCTGCCAGGTTGCTCTGTGAAACAGTCATTCATAAAATAATCCCTATTATGATCGATATTATAAAAATACAGCCTAAGTTCATTTAGTTGCCACAACACCAAAAAAAGCATTAATCAGACTCAGGTTTCCAATAGATTGTTAATAAACTATAATTTCTTTCATATTAACAAGAGACCCATCCCCTCCCCCATTCTCATTCCTGAAGTGATAAAAAACTATCAGCACGTAAAACATTTTTTTGGTCAAGTTTTGAAAGAAGTCACCAAATATTGTCTAATTCTTTGATGGCTTATGTGTGCCTAGTTATCATGACTTTGGAATACACAAAATCTGGGAAAATGGAGAAGGTGATAGGTCCCCCCCCAGAAGATTTCCCTGAGGAAAGATGAACACAGGTAAAAGGACACTCAGAGAGTGGGTGGCATGTGCCAATGCCTAAAGAATTGAACAGAAACAACAGAATCATTTTTTAAAAAATTTTTCTTCAGAACTGATACTGATTCCAATCTGTCCTGTGGATTCCACAAGGCTCTAGTTCATCCTAATGGCTCCAGCTTGTCCTAGGTCTTCCTCGTTTCACATCCATTTTCCCAGTCCCATCACCTGCCCTTTAGACTTCAAGTAGCAGAATTCCATCCAAGTTACAGTCTAACTTCTGCAAGAATCTTCTTAAGGACATATGTCTTCTCCATTGCAGGGCATTGCCTTGTGACTACCTTTCAGTGAGACAGATCTGCTTTTAAATGGAGCTAGACAAGGGCTTTGTCTAATCTGAGATGTCCCGTAGTTTGTAATAATTTGGGAGCAAAACAGAGATTGAAATGTACACACTAAATACTTGCCTTTTGTAGGTGCTTTTAGAGAGATGTATCTAATAATGCCACTTCAATGAGAAGAGGAGCATTGTAATTTCAACATGACCACTGGATACTTCCAGATAAAAATCAGCGTGATCTTGGAGCTGACAAGCCACTGCCACACGGACCTTGACCAGGGCACTTGCAAGGTTAGGAGATAATGGGCTGACCACTCTTCTCTTAAGTTGCAAGCATGGAAAACACTCCTCTGTCTTCTCTCTTTATCTTGTCAATGTTTCTCTCTTTTTCCTTCCTTTCTTTCCTCTTCCCGTGACTCAGTCTGTGTCTTTCTTCTTTCTTCTCCCATCTCTCTCTTTTTATCTCTCCTGTCTTTAGTGTTTGCTTAACCTATAGTGGCCCAATCTTCTCTTCTGTTGAATAAAGAAGATAATATTAACGTTTTGTGGGAGTTTTGTAACGTGTTAGCTTAGCAGGGTTGACCCACATGTCTCAAAATTCCCTTCCTCCCATGTTTCTGGTTAGGGTCTTGTTGGAGATTTGGAGGACGAAGGGAAGCAGTGGCCATGTTGCAACTCACACACATTTGGAACTTGACTGCCTGAGTTTGAGTACCAGCTCTGCCACTTACCAGCTGTGTGTCTTTGAGTTCATTTCTTAACCTCTCTTTGTTTCCTCATCAGTAGAGAGGTGACCAGCATGTCTACCTCGCTGGTAGTTGTAAATATGAAGTGAGAGGATCCTTATAAAGCTTTTCTCAGAGTACTAAACCCTTGGTAAGGGCTCTGTCATGTAACCAATGCTAGTTATTCCCTCTCTGTCTTCTTCTTCTTTTTCCTTTTTCCTTTCTTCTTTTTTTCTTCATTTTTCTTCCTCCCCTCTTCTTTCTCTCAGTTGAAAAACGAACTGGAGAGATAAAGAGGTGAATTCCCAGAGGAAATCTCAAGTCCTCAACTGTTCCACATGTGACTTTATGTCTTCTGGCCAGGGTTTCTCCCGAACATCCGCATAAAATCCTTCTCCTTGTAATAAAAATCCTTTCCATCTTCCCCCTGCCTCTCTTGGAAAAGATGAACTTCAGGAAACACGCCTCCTAATATTTGTTCAGAGAAAACTGGACATTGTTACAAAGTTCACATCATGAAATGATTTTTGTATCTCCGTTCAAAATTGCATATTTTAATTCTCAAGTGAAAATGCTAAATCAAAGATAAGGAAAGCAAATTCTGTCTGAAACCAGTTACTAAAAAGCATTTTTCTCTAGAGTGCTTGTCAACACTCTGGGTCTCTACAATGTTGTTAAACTGTTGGTAACAATAGTATATTCCATGTAAAATATTGAAAATATGACCCTGAATTGAAAATTAATTGAAGAGGTTTTTATTGTTTGTTTGTTTTGTTTTTTAGTTTACACTTTCCTTCAAATGCAAAGTGGAAAAAAATTCTACTCGTGGTAGAAAATCTAATCCCTGACTTGGGTAATGTAGGGAGAGAGATATTCTAGAAGGTTCATTCCCCTTCTCTCCCTTGTGTCCCCTCTTCTTCCTCTTTATCCCATCCTTCCTTTCGGAAGGCTGAGGCAAGAAGATTACTTGAGCACAAGAGTTTGAGGCCGCAGTGAGTTATGATCATGCCACTGCACTCCAGCTTGGGTAACTAAGCCAGAGCCAGTCTCACTTTCAAAGAAAGAAAGAAAGAAAGAGAAGGAAAGAGAGAGAGTGGGAGAGAAAAGAAGGAGGAGGAAGAGAAGGAAAGAAGGAAAGAAGGAAGGAAGGAGGAAGGGAGGGAGGGAGGGAGGGAAGGAAGGAGGGAGGGAGGGAGGGGACGAAGGAGGGAGAGAGGGAGGGAGGGAAGGAAGGAAGGAAGAAAGGAGGGAAGGAGAAAAAGAAAGATGGAAGGAAGGAAAGAAAGAAAGAAAGAGAAAGAAAAGAAACAAAGAAAGAGAAAGAAAGAAAAGAGAGAAAGAAAGAAAAAGAGAGAAAGAAAGAAAGAAAAGAAAAAAGAAAAGAAGTGAAAAAAGGTGATGGTATTTGGTGACGGGGCCCCTTTAGGAAGTGATTAGGTCATGAGATTGTCCTCATGAATGGGATTACTACCTTTATCAGAAGAGACAGGTGGGAGATACTCTCACCAGGTAAGAATGCAATGAGCAGATGACTAACCACAAACCAGGAAAAAGGCCCTCATCAGACGCTTAATCTGCCAGCATCCTGATCTCAGACATCCAGCCTCTGGAATGTGAGAAATAAATTCCTGTTGTTTAAGCCACCCAATCTATGATATTCTGTTGTAGCAGCCTGAACTGAGTAAGATGAGAGATAACCACATTTATAGGGTTTAAAGACTTGTCGATTTTAGCAAGATCTCCCATCTTCCTTAAGAAAGAAAAACTTGAAGGAGACAGCCAAGAATGGGATCACAAGGTCCTTAAGCACACATTCACTCTGGAGGCTTCAGACAGCAGGGTGCTCCTTGCTTAGTAGTTTTGATACCTTAGGCAGGCTTTTCACACCCTTGTCACGTTCTTCTTAGAGGCCTGTGTACTAAGATCCTAAGAACCAGGTCTTTTTTTTCTTTAGACAGTTTGGTGGAATGAGGGTGGGGGGGCGTGGAGGGGAAAAGGGATGTGTCACTTAATACCAGGCTTCACCCAAGCCCAAGCTCTGAAAAGTCAGCAGTATTTAAAAACTGAAACCCGAACATGTCCAGCAGTCGCCGTGCTTGATCAGCTCTGAGTTATCGGGGAAAATGAGGAGGATCAATGAAAAAAAGGAAATAAACCTGCAGCAAACTCAAAGTTTTTTTCTGCTTTGTTTTGTTTTAGGAAACACAATCAGTAGGTATCATTTTGTGCCCTCTGAGCAGAACCAGCATGGAGGGCCCTGATGGAGAAAGAAAACCATTAAGAGACTAAGCATAATTAACCATTAGAATTCATTAGTGAAAACTATCAGGGTGCTCTGCTAATTCTGCAGATTTAAAATTAGGCTTCATTTCTAGAAATAGACACACAGGGGAGGTTTCTACTGGTAAAGCAGTTAGGGATTTCTGAAAACCTCTTTTTGCCTACACAATGATCTTCAGGTTCCAGTTTGTTCTCTGTGAGCCCTGCTCTCTCCACAGCTACGAGGGACCCTTAGTCTCGAAGACCAATCCTGCTCTTTACAGAAATAACTTGGGAAGTGAGAGATGTCAGGGGTTTGTTTGCTCATTCGTTCTTTCATGTATCAAATGCCAATTGAGTACCTACTATGGGCTAGAGACTACTGTAGGTGCTGGAAACAGACATGTAAACAAAACGGACAGGACTCTACTCTCAGGAGCTCACTTTCTAGAGCAGGGCTGAGCAAACTTTTTCTATAAACAACAAAATAATAAGTATCGTAGGCGCTGTAGGCCACATGGCCTCTGTTATAACTACTTGACCCTGCTGTTATAGCACAAAAGCAACCAGAGACAATATGCAAATGAGTGGTTATGTTTCATTATAACTTTATTTACAAAGATAGGCAGTGGACTGGATTGGCCCACGGGCCATGGTTTGCTGTCCCTTCTTCCTGAGACTCATGACTGAGTCTACCATGATTTAGGTTTTTACCATTTTCCTGGCACTAGTAACCAGCTGCATACCGTACTCATTTATCCAGCATCCTTCGCCCTGTTTTCCAAGGAGCAGCTCTGCCCATTGGCAGGGCCCACTTCCTGCTGTCAGATTTCGTGGATACTTCCCTACTGGCAGTGCAGATACCTGAGTTCCTATGAGCTGAGACTCCCAGACGAATTCACTCATGTGCAAGTCATTGCTGGATTCTCTATCGGCCTCTACCCATCTTATGTGACATAGCATCAGTGAGTCTATGTAGACTCCTCCAGTGCTAAAGGAAATATTAGACTATCCCCTTTGCCTTTTATCTGCTAGTCTGGAATTTCTCCTAGAGCCTCAAAATATTGAAGGACCATTAAGGGCCTGCTCTGTTCAGCATGCAGTTCTAATTTCTGCATCTAGTCTAGATTCCATATGTCTAATCTATTGCACTACAATACGACAATCAAATACCAAAAACTCAGCCATGTTGTGAAGACTGTCAATCATTTTATTACACTTGGCTTTAATATTGGTTGTTAAGTTGCTTTATAATAGATAAAGGAGAAACCAGGAGAGCAGTGTGTGCACGTGGATGTCTGTGTATGGTTGTAGTTGGAACATGGTGAGAGAAAGCAATAATGGACCTGTTAAAACGCAAAGCACAGTTGACCCTTGAGTAACGCAAGGGTTAGAAGAACCAACCCCCTCCCCAGCAACACACAAACACTGTGCAGTCGAAATCCATGTATTACTTTTAACTCCTCAAAAACTTGACTACCAATAGCCTACTGTTGACCAAAAACCTCATCCATAGTATATGTTATATATATATAACATATAGTTATATGTGTAATATACTGTATTCTTGTAATAAAGCAAGCTAAAGAAAAGAAAACATTTTAAAAAATCATTAAGAAGAGAAATATATTTACTATTCATTGAGTGGAAGTAGATTGTCATAAAGGTCTTCATCTTCATTATCTTCACGCCGAGTAAACTGAGAAAGAGGAAGAAGAGGAGGGTTGGTCTAGCTGTCTCATCTCAAGAGTAGCAGAAATGAAAAAAACCTCCTATTAGTGGGCCCATGCAGTTCAAACCTGTGTTGTTCAAGGTGCAACTGCACACGGTAAATGCTTTAAGGTGTATGAGCCTAACTGTTGGCACCAGATTTCCACTTGGGTATAAAACTGTTTGTGTTGAAAAAATTCTGCATAGAATTAAAAGCAACCCTCTCTTTCCCCTTTCTGCTGGTGCTACTGGTCTTCAGAGAGGAAGAAAAATGACAGGGTCTTAGACCACAGTGGAGAGGTAGGGATGGTCGGAGACAGAAGGTTTAGGACAGGGAGAAAGATGGTGCCAATGTGGTGGCTGAAAAGTCTCACCTGAAAAACCATTTAGTAAATGCCACTAACCCCACAGATTTCTGTTGGTTTTTGTGTGACAATGAAGAAGGATCTGTGTTTTCACTGGGGTTCATCTGAGGCATCCCATAGAAAATGGTGAACAAGCTGAAGTTGACAAGGCATTAAAAGCAGGAGAACTTAAGACTTCAGGAATTCTCAGGAATATTTGCATGAGCTTTGCCCTGCCTAATCTCCCCAGATCTCAAGATTTGGCATGAGGCTCAGAATTGACATGTCTGAATTAGGTAAGAAAAACCCAAAATAAAATCGCACGTATCTTAAAAGGAAGAGATTCAAAGGAAACCAGTCCTAGAATGAATGTGAAATAAGGTAGATTCATCCTCAGAATTTCCTCTTCCTCTTCCTGTACTTTTGGCTCTTTGGTGCCACCTTCTCTCTCTGCCCCAACTTGTGTTCCAGTGTGGCCATAATTGTCCCATCATTCCATCATCATAAAAGCTACTTAAGGAATAGCAGATGAATTTGTTTATACCAAAGTCTAGGAGCCCACAATGTTAAGACTACTTCTTAGGAATGCGGACCAGAGCCTTGAGATAAAAGCATAAAGTGTGTACAGTGGAATTTTATGGACAACCAGCATGCAGAGAGCATTCTAGACAGAGGCACATCCAAGTATCCTTAAAACCACACCAAGGCAGAAAACTTGAAGTTGGAGCCCTACCTCATACCTTATAGTAAAATGTATTTTAAATGGATCAGAGAATTATATCCTTAACCATGGGGAATTTTTATGAACCCTTTACATTGAAGAAAAAACTAAAACTAAAAATAACTCAGCCAAAGAAACATGAAAAGGTGAAAAAAATTATTTGTAGCACATATTGACAAAGGACCTTATTTTCTTAATATGTAATGATTTAGCATCTTGTACATTCATTTAACAAATACTCATCACCTGGCCACTATGCATCAGGCATAATACCAGGTATAAGTTTGGGGATGTAACATGCAAACAAAATAGATAAAGTCCTTCTTCTTGCGCAGTCTGGATTCTGGGGTGTGTGTGCATGAGATGTGAGAGGTGTCAGAAAGAGAAACCCCTTTGCCAGACATGGAGTTGGTAAATATAGTTATAGTTATCTTTATCAATAATGCCTAGTTCCTGAAATGCTGAAGCATCTCACTTCAACTTTACTCCTCGTACTCATGATCGTTTTAAGTCCCCAGTGCATGGAAAACCTTGTTTATCTGCAGTTTTTAGCATACATGCTGTCCTTAATACTTGACATGTTGGCCAAAGCTGAATACTGTCCCGGGTAGTCTTGCCTGGCCTAAACTAGAACCATTCAAATCTCAGCTTTATAAAAAACACCAGAAAATTGACCTTCCATATGACCCCGCAATCCCCCTACTG
>CAUYQG010226859.1:0-14114 GCA_963574415.1 Tarsius wallacei
TTTGGCAAAAGGAACTCTGCTTAAAAGGAGTTCAGATAAAGTCTATGTAAAACATTAAGCCCAGTGTCTCTCGAATAATAACTGTGCTCCCCACATGTATTCTGGCCCTGATAAAATATGTCCGAGCTGTACTTGGAAAACAACCGATTGAGACAATAAGTAGATTAAGATATTTTAGGACTAAACAAGTAGGTTGACAAAGAAGAGGCTCTGTGCCTCTTAAACTAACTTTCACACTTACCATTAGTCTTGAGCAGTGTGGCAACAGCTTAGGTTCAAACAAATATTTTTTAACACAAAAGATAAATGAAAACAAAATAGACTTATAATATTCTAACCTCTTCTTTGTCAACCTACTTGTTTAGTCTTAAAATATCTTAATCTACTTATTGTCTCAATCGGTTGCTTCCCACCAGCTCTCAGCAGGGACCTGCTGTTTATGAGGAAGTGGCTAACTTGTTTTTCTCGACCTCCTGCTGTTACTTGAAAAACATCCTTACACACCCTAAGGGGCACCCCTTTTTTGCTGCAATCTCACCATTACCATGCTTATGTGCAACTTCACTGTCAAATGCCATCATTTATCTGTGCATCTCTTATCTCAATTAAAGTGGGAACATTTTCCAGCCTATGCACGCAATCCTTCAAAGTTAGGGAAGGTCCGTCAAACAGAATCCATGGGGCTTTCGCCTCTGGCATGGCCGCATTTGGCTGGAGCCTTTCTCACAGCCGGTGTTTTTCCTGTTTTTAGGTCCCTTTTACCCTACTCTTCTTAGGGATTGTGGCTCTCAGCAGTTTGTTAGTATGAACACGAGCACTTCTACATTCCAGTGTCTTTTTATTTTAGGATGTTGATGTGCTGTTCAGTCACAAAATGCCAGATGACCATGAAACCAATTGCTTCCACTGATGGAGCATATACATGGTAGTATAGTTTCCAAGTACTATTATTTTATTCCTTAAATAGCAAACCTTCATAATATTTACTCAAATATTTCCTTGGTTTTTGTGTCTATCACTTTTCTAGACTATCACTTGATGCCTTCCTTAGACTTTTTTTTTTTTTTGAGTTGGAGTCTTACTTTGTCACCCAGACTGGAGTGTAGTGGCTGCTCCTGGCCACTGCAGTCTCGACCTGCTGGGCTCTGATGATCTTTCCGCCTCAGCCTTCCAAGTAGCCGGAATTACAGGCACGCGCTACCATGTCCTGCTGATTTATTTATTGTAGAGATGAGGTCTCGCCAAGTTGCCCAGCCAGGTCTCGAACCTGCAGGCTCAGGCAATCCACTCACCTTAGCCTCCCAAAGCACAGGATTACAGGCTGAGCTACCGAGTCCGGCTTCCTTAGACTTTTTACCCACTACAATGCATCTTTGTGAATTGTTTTCTAAACTATGCTGTACCAGTGCATGAAATTCTTTAATAGCTCATCAAAGTCAGCAGGGAGAAATTAAAAACATAAAATAGCCCACAATACTCTTCCCTGGCCACCTGCATTATCAACCTCTCCTCAAACTATTCTCCATTCTTCTTTTCACCAACAAACCTACCATAGCGACCCACACACCAAAAGACGCATGCGCGTGCGCGCACACACACACACACACACACACAGAGAAATGGAGAGTAAAATAAACACACAAAGAGAGACAGAGAGATACACAGAAGAGAGACACAGAAAAACTGAAAAGAAGTGACAGAGACAGGCTCAGACACACACAGAGACAAAAAGAAAAAGAGACAGCACAAAAAGAACCAGGCAGAAAGATAGACAGAGACAGGAGCAGAGTGAGACAGATGTTTGGAGGACCATGGCTACTCCCAGTACGCTAGGGTAGGAAGTAAGATGCTTGGGCTCCACCAGCAGAAAGTGACAGGGCAGACCTGGTGACAGGACCAAAGTCTTCCCAAAGTGAAGTCCCATCTCAGTTAGTGTTTTAGGGGATGCGTCCATTCTTTGTTCAGTTTTCCTCTGTCCTACAGATGCAGCGAGCTTCAAGCTTGTCAGTGCCCTCAGTTGTCTCCCGGGAACGGTGACCTCGAGAATACCTGCAGGCTGCGAGGCCTGGGTACTTGGCTCCTGTGTCTCAGAACCCGAGGTACCAGAACTACAGAGGATGAGGGTACAGGTGCGCCGGGACTGTTTCCCTTGAGCTGAGTCTCCACCCAGGAGGGGGGAATGTCCTTCACTGGGGAAGGACATTTTCTGCCCGGCATGGCAGAGAGGCGACTTGGCTGTGCACTTTGTGGTGGAGGAGTGGTCCCACAGCGGACAGGGCTGCAGCACTCTCGAGGAATCCCTGTGTCTTCTGGCATAGGGGAACTGGCCAAGGATGTTGGCAAGCCAGGTCTGCCACTGCAGGTTGGGTCCCAAAGGCCTTTCTTTGACTTGCAGTCTGGGATGCCTGCAGGTAGGAAATGCTGGCATGCAGCTGCTGCTGCTGCTACTGCCGGCAATGCCCTGGGGCACCCCGAGCTGCCCACCCTGGACTTGGGTACAGTGGCTAGGTGCTGGGGAGAGTGAAGAGGAGGCTGGGGAGGCCTGGGGAAAGACAGGGCCAATAGATCATGGAACTTGGGGAGTGCCAGAAGCCTATAGCATGCAGCATTTCCCAGCGGCAGCCTCCCATCCCATCACTCACCAGGTCAGCAAGTCCCTGGTAAGCTGCTTAGATGACAAGAGATAGACGTGTTCAAGGTGGTGTGTGGCCCTAGGAGTCAGGGTGGGTGTCAATTGTGGAGCTGGCTCCTCAAGAGCGTCCTGGGATCTAGCAAAGTTGCCAAGGTGGGAGGTGGGGGAGCTATGGGTTTGGAAGGCAGTGCCACTTCTGGGTTTGTCAGGTTGCCTCAGAAATCCGGTGACCAATCCCCCAATTCGGGAGCCTTCAATCCCTGTAGCAGGATAGAAAATGGCCACTGGGGATTCCTGCCCCATGGGGCACGCTGAAAGCTCTGCTGAGCCTCCTGCCAGCAGGGGCGTCTCCAAGTCACAGGGATACCATGCCACAGGGATACTACACCCAAGCTGAAGCCAGGTTGGGTGGACTGGGGTGCGAGTAGAGGGATGTCCCGGGAGAACTTGGCAAGAGCCGCACCAAAAGAAGTGGTAGAGTAGGAAGTCAAAAGCTTGGGAAAAGTTGGAGGACAAGCGCCATTCCCAGGAAGTCTCCCATTCAAGGGATAGCCACACCAACCCTGCTGAGCTTCCCAGTTCCTGACAAATCGTGCACTTTGGGGACAATAATAGGCCTGGTGGTGGCGCTGGCAATCAGCACCCTCAAGAACCTGCTGGGCTCCCTGCAGCTCAGGTCCCCAGGATGACAGGAAGCAGAGTCACTAGTGAGACAGGCGTCCTGGACATTGCCACTCACCCACCACCCCACACGCACCACCCCCCACCTCTTCCCCAGCCAGTGATCCGTCTCACCACTGTCCCGAAATTGGCACAGTCTTCCCAGTCAGCGTGGTCACTATGGGGAGACCAGGTCAGCTGGGGGTCTAAGTGCCCTGGGAACTCCAAATGCCTCTGACACTACAGGGTCCCAGCGTTCAAGGTAGTTTTTCATCCACAGACGACACTCCTGGGCCTGTGTAAAGTGCCAAGCTCCCTGGGTTCCACTCTGCCAAGTTACCACAGCATGTGGCTGAGGTCCCAGAGCTTAGGACCCAGATTCTGTGATTCTGAGTTCCCATCTCCCAACTGCCCTCCTCTCACACTCCACACCCACAGCCCCAATGATCATTTCTGATCCTCTCCCGCCAGGCACCCACTTGCCCCAGCCACCTGGGAAGATGGCACTGGCACCAAGCTACTAGGCTCTTCCGCCTTTCTGACTCACAACTCTCCCCTTCCTTCCACGTGGAGCACCAAGAAAGATGAAGAGTGGCCATGGGAGCCCTTGGTCCACCTGGTGATGGCACCAGAGCACTCTTTCTGATCCCGTGGGAGAGGTGGACACTACCGCTTAAGAAGGCAGACACCCTTCCACTTCTCTGCTGGCAGCCAACACAACAACCATGCGGCCCCCCACACGCCAAAAGATGCACACGAACACACACACACACACACACACACACACACACACTCAAAGAAACAGTGAGCAAGATACACACACAGAGAGAGACAGAGAAATACACAGAAGAGGGACGCAGTGAAGGTGAGAGGAAGAGACAGACAGGCTCAGACATACACTGAGACAAAAAGAAAAGAAGACATGGTACAGAAAGAACTAGGCATAAAGACAGACTGAGACAAGAGCAGAGAGAGACAGATACTTGGGAGACCATGGCCACTCTCAGCAAGCCAAGGTAGGAAGGAAGATGCATGGGCTCTGCCAGCAAAAAATGGCAGGGCTGCCCTGGTGACAGGATCGAAGTCTTCCTAAAGTGAAGTCCCCTCTCAGTTGGTGTGCTCCGGCATGTGTCCATTCCTTGTTCCATTTTCCTCTGTCCTCAAGGTGTAGTGAGCTTCGAGCTTGTCAGTGCCCTCGGCTGTCTCCCATGAACAGTGACCTAGAGAATGCCTGCGGGGCATGAGGCCTGGGTCCTTGGCTCTCATGTCTCAAACCCCGGGGCATAGGAACTTCGGAGGATGAGGGTCCAGGCATCCTGGAAATTGCCATTCACTCCCACCTCATGCACCCCCACCTCATCCCAAGTCAGGAAGTCATCTGACTGTCCTGAGCTGGACACAGCCTCCCCATCAGCATGGGTGCTATGGGGAGCCCAGATCAGCCAGGGGTCTAGTGGCTGCCCTGGGGATGCCAGACGCCTCCAACACCACAGGGTCCTGGCAAACAAAGCAGTCTCCCATTCCCAGATGACTATCAATGCTCCCGGGGCTTAGTCAAATGCCAAGTGCCCTGGATTTGGCTCTGCCGGTAACCGCAGAGTGTGGCTGAGGTCCAAGGGCTCAGGACCCCGACTCCGTGATTCTGGGTTCCCATCCACACTGCTCTCCCACACCCCACTCTCAGCCCCAAAGACCATTTCTGACTTCCCCTGACAGGTACCCACTTGCCCCAGACACCTAGGGAGATGGCACCGGCACCAAACTAGTGGACTCTTCCATCTTTCTGCCTCACCACTCTCTCCCTCCTTCAATATGAGGCATCAAGAAAGTTGAAAAGATCAGCCATGGGAGCCTTGGCCATGGGGCATCAAGAAAAATGAAAAGAGCAGCTGTGGGAGCACATTTTCTGATTCTGTAGGAGAGGTGGACACGATGACTCCAGAAGGTAGATACCCTCCCACTTCTCTACTGACAACCAACACACCTACCCCACAGCCACCCACAAGCTAAAACACACATGGAAATGGAAAGCAAGATACACACTCAGAGGGAGACAGAGATATGCAGAAGAGGGATGCAAGGGAAGTGAGAGAAAGTGACAAAGACTCAGACATACACAGAAACAAACAGAAAAAGAGACACAGCACAGGCAGAAAAGAAAGAGGCAGAAAGGTAGACAGAGACAGGAGCAGAGAGAGACAGATGTTCGGGCGACAAATGTCATTCCGAGCAGCCAGTGCGAAAAGGAAGATGCATGTGTTCCGCCTGCAGAAATTGAACCCAAGTCTTCCCATGGTATAATCCCAACTCGGTTGGTGTGCTCAGATGTGTGTCCACTGCTTGATCCGTTTTCCCCTGTCCTTCAAGTGCAGGGAGTTTCCAACTTTTTAGTCATCTGGGCTTTTCCTGGGAAGGTGACCTTGAGAGTGACTGCCAGGCGTGAGGACTGGGTACTTGGCTTGGGTGTCTTGACAGTTATGACAGGAAAATCGAAATGCATAGACAATAAACAGAAAGCACCCAATTAGTAAATATTGTGAGGATCAAACAATATTTACTAAATAAACTTGATTTGTGCAATGTAGTGACTTTTGCCCACACTTGCACACTGCATTTGTCTTTTAGTTGAATTTATACTGGTCTAGCAGCTATAGAAACAGGAGGAGAAGCAGCAATATATTTTAATTTCCTATGTTAAGATTTGATTTTTCAATCACATTCAATCTGAAAGACATAATTAAAATTTAGTGCAATATGATTCCATATATTTCATTAAATATGTTTTTTTAAAGAAAATAAATTTGAATTACTCTTATAGCTAGCTACTGATCTTAAACTGGTTTTCAAGTTCAATTTTCCAAAGAAGTGGTGTGGTCTCTCTACTTCTAGTGTTGTAGAAATTGGGCAGAAACTATTTATTCATGAAACATTTATCTCAGGAAACTGCAGGTGATTTGGGAATAAAATGGAATTAGATGGTGCCTGAAGTTCTTCAGAGTCCTCTTCAAGCACTGACTATTGCGCGCTGGGCAGAGTTTTTGTCCTGGCAACTTTTCTCACCTGGCTGTTTTGATGGTCAGTACTTTGTCCCTTTTCTCCCAGTGAATATATAAAATTGGATTCAGTTGCTCACAAAACAGTATGAGATTACATATAAAGAGCCAGGTTTCTTGCATTTCTTGAGAAAGAGCCTAGAACATTCCCTGAGAGTAACTATGACTCCTTTATGTAAGATGGCGTCTAATTTAGTGCAGCTGAGTTTCAGCTATGGCAAATGGATAAAAAAAAATATCCATTTGTTTTATTTATTAGAGCCAGTGTCTGGCTCTGTCACCCAGGCTGGAATGCAGTGGTGTGATCATGGCTCACTGTAACCTTGACCTCCTGGGCTCAGGTGATCTTCCTGCCTCAGTCTCCTGTGTAACTGGTACTATAAATGCATGCCACAACACCCAGGTAATTTTTTATTTTTCATTGAGATGAGGTCATACAATGTTGCCCAGGTGGGTCTTGTACTCCTGGGCTTAAACAAATCCCAAAATGCTGAGATTACAAGCATGAACCACTGTGCCCAACCTAGTATCCATTTATCAACTTCCATTTGGTTGGATTCATTCATAGGCATAATTTACCTGGTGCTATAGACATTTCGCTTTGCAAACACGGGACAAAGCTGATGGGTTTATCATCCAACCATGTATTCTCAGGGTGCGTCCTTGTGTTACTTGGGCTGGATTCTCTCACACATGCTTGTGTGTACCATGTGACCAATAAATGATGAGAAAATCTGTTCTGTATTTAACACATAAAATAGGCTGTCAATGGGGAGCTCTTGCTAGATGGATTCTTATTAAGAATTGCAGCTCAAGTCTGTGAAAACTGTTATATAACACATATGTGGCTAGAAACATTCAATATTTATACTGGCCTTTGGAACTTTTTATTTTATTTTATTTTTTATTATTATAAAGATGTGGGGTACAATTCAGGGTTAGGTACACACATGTGAATTATGCAGGTACCCTTGTTGATGAGGTGTGCCCCTCCTTCCCCTAGCAGTTTCCCTCAACTCCAAGTCCCACCCCCCCATGACAGTTTTATGGCTGCATAATATTCCATTGTGTATATGTATCACATTCTTTTTATCCACTCCAGCTTTGATGGGCAGCATGGTTGATTTCATGTTTTTGCTATTGTGTTGAGCTTTTTTAAAAGAGGTAAGATGCAAAGAAAGTAGCTGTAGGAAAAAGTAACAGTTGTGAGTCTTTAACAAAACCTTTGTTTTGTTTTTAGTAAATACACACCTTTCTACTCAGGGTTTTGAAGTGACAATGGGGAAACTTTTTTTGTAGTTCATTATTATCTCTTCAGAGAACTTTTGCTTCTTTTGTATGACATGTCTCATTTTCTACCTTTATTAAAGTTATGTGAATTTGTTTCATCTCTTGATAAGACTGTACACTCTATGTGGGCAGGAATCATTTTGTGTCCTTTAGGATTTCAATTATTAATCTAGCACATGGTAGATATACCTAAATATTTGGAAAAAATACATTGTATTAGAAAAATGATTTGTTTTTTTCAGGCAAAGCATTGGAATATTGAAAACTCTCTTTCTCTTCCTGAAAGAAATATTAATTTAATGGAAAGTGAGATTCAAAAGAAAATTCCTTTACTTTCTAAGAAGGAATCATATTTTCACCCAATTGGACATTCTTTACTTAAGAAAAACAAAGATGGCCCAACATACAAGTAAGTAACTTTAAGCATTACTCAGATGTCAACTGGAGTCTAGATGAGACACAGATATGATTGGGCAAATCTTCCTCCATGCTTTGTGGAATGTTTAATGACTATTTCAAGATTTCTCTAAAATTTGGGGATTGGCAGATGTGTGTGGACAGAGGCTTATATTTCCTTATCTTGTTCTTATTTCTTGCTTCCATTGCATTCTTGATTTATATTCAGAGCCATCCTGTCTTTTATTTCTTCTCCATCATCAACCTAATTTTAAGGATTAGTCCCTTTCCCAGAAAACTTTGTGTGTATGTATCTATCTACTTCTCTCTTTCTCTATTTCTTTCTATCTATCATATATGTATTTATCTATCAACTATGTATCTATCTGTCATCTATCTTACCTATCAATTATCTACCTAATATTTCTCTCTATAATCTATCATCTGTTATCTATTGATCCATCTATCATATTCATCTATTTATGTATCTATCATCTATCTATAATTTATCTGTCATTCATCTATCTACCTATCTATCTAACCTATCTTTCTCAGAATGTGTGTTAGATTTTACTACAGGTTTTTGGCATGACAACCATTCAAAGAGCCTCAATTTGAATGTTAGATACCACTCTCCTTAAGGATTCAAGTTTTTCTATGTGTCTTAGAGTTTTCTCCTCTTTACATCACTCTACAAGATCTTATGTTTACTTTCCACTTACTCTCTAATGCCAGACAGTTTTTTCTTTCTTTCGCTTTCTATACTTTTGCTTATTCATGCTTTCATAATTTGACCTTCCATAGTAAACAACTATTTTGTTTTGAAAGGATGATTTTGTTTATTGTATTTTCTTTCATATAATGGGGATTTTTTTTTACCACGCGTATTACATATATCCACAATAAAGGGAGCATATTTTAATTATTAAAGGTTTGCAGAAAATATGCTCAAAAAGTGCAGAGCATCCCCGTATAATTCTCACCCCACCCCCCACACAGTGTTTTGAATTAGTATGGTGTATTTGGTACAACTGATGGGTCAACACTGATGCTATACTATTAACTAAAGTTCATCGTTTACTTTAAGATTCATTTTTGTGTTGTACATTTCTTTTCTTCTTCCGCTATTTTTTTTTTTTTGATTTGGAATCTCACTCTGTTGCCCAGGCTGGAGTGTAGTGCCATACTCACGGCTACCCTAATACACATCTTCTTGGCTCTAGCGATCCTTCTGCCTCAGCCTTCCAAGTAGCCAGAACTACAAGTGTGTGATCATACCTGGTTAATTTCTTGATTTATTGTAGAGATGAGGTCTCTTCAAGTTTCCCAGGCCATTCTCAAATCCGTGGGCATTATAATAAGCCCTGAAGCTGCATAATGTTTGCTAGTTCTCTGACTTTATTCTTCTTCAAGATTCTGTTGGCTATTATGGATATTTTACCTTTTCATATGTTTTAGTTTGCTGATATCTAGAGTAACTTGCAGAAATTATGACTGATACTGTGTTGAATCCAGTTGGAAAAACTGACATCTTAGCAATATTGAGCCTTCCTATATGAATATAAATAGTTCTTTAGAGTTCTTTTTATTTAGATCTTCTTTAATTTTTTTCACCAGAGCTTTTTATTTTTGCTCATATGGATCTTGTACATATTTTGCTATATTATACCTATTACAACTATTTGGTGCTAATGAAACAGTGTATTTTTAAATTTCAGTGATTCATAGTTGGTATATATGAAAGCAATTATTTTTTGTTTTTTAACCCTGTTTCTTATAACCTTACTATCATTGTTTATTAGTCCAGGGTGTTTTTGTTGATGTTGGATAGTTTCTACATAGATAATTATGTCATATTCAAGCAAAGATAGTTTTATTTCTTGCTATCCAAATATATAGTTTTATGTATTTTTCTTGCCTTGTTGCATTAACTAGGAATTACAGTATGATGTTGAATTGGAGTGGTGAGAAGGAACTTCTTTTCTTGTTTCTGATCTTGGGTAGGGGGTTGGAAATTTTAGTTGATCACCATTAAGCATAATATTAGCTATGGTGTTCTGTAGATTTTTTTTTATCAAGTTGAAGTTCTCTTCTCTGTTTGCTGAGTCATTATCATGAATGAGTGTTGAATTTTGTCAAATGTTTTTTCTTATTGATCTTATTATATAATTTTTCTTCTTTAGCCTGTTGATGTAATAAATTATATTAATTGGTTTTCAAATGTGGAACCAGTCTTGCATACCTGGAATAAATCCCACTTGGTCATGATGCTTTTTTTTTTTTTAAGTTGGAATCTCACCCCATCGTCCAGGCTGGAGTGCCATGGCATGCTCATGGCCACCCCACCATTGAGCTGCTGGGCTCCGGTGATCATTCCGTCTCAGTCTTCCAAGTAGCCGGAACTATAGGCGCATGCTACCATGCCTGGCTAATTTTTGATTTATTGTAGAGATGAAGTCTTACCATGTTGCCCAGGCTGGTCTTGAAACATAGTTTTTATACATTGTTGAAATTGGTTTGCTAATAGTTTGTTGCAGATTTTTGCATTTATGTCTAAGGGAGGTATTGGTCTGTAGTTTTTCTTTAAAAATCTTGGTTTTAGCCTCATAGAATGACCTACAAATATTATCCTGTGTATAGTTTCTGAAACAGATTGTACAGAACTTATTATTTAAATGTTTTGGAAAAGAAACACTTCTACACTGCTGGTGGGAATGCAAACTAGTGCAACCTCTTTGGAATACAGTGTGACTTTCTGAAAGAACTAGAAATTGACATTCCATATGACCCAGAAAATCCTCTATTGGGAATAAAACCAGAGGAAGTCAAGTTATTCTACCAAAAAGATAACTGCACACACATGTTTGTTGCAGCTCTATTCACAATAGCTAAAACATGGAACCATTCATGCTGCCCATCAAAGCTGGACTGGATTTTTAAAATGTGGTACATATACACAATGGAATATTACACAGCCATAAAGAAAGACAAACATATGAACTTTGCAGAAACTTGGATGTATTTAGAGTCTATCATATTCAGTGATCTATCCATATGTTCTCACTCATAAGCAGAACTTGAACAGTTATCATAATATGATAAGAAAGGGATTGGCAGTAGTGGGAAACTGACAAGGGAGGAGAGGTGGGATTGGCAGTTGAGAGAAACTGCCAGGGGAGGGAGGGCACACCTTATTAGCAATGGTACCTGCACAAAGAACATCTGTATATATAACCCTGAATCGTACCCCATATCTTTAAAATAAAGGAAAAAAAAAAGAGAAAAAATATTTTGGTAGAAGTCACCAGTAAAACTATCTGCATTGGATGCTTCCAGTATGGGAAGGTTATTAATTTTTAACTAAGTAAAAACTATTAAATGTTTGTAAAAAGAAGTGTTCCTCCTGATATGCATATACAATTACAAAGCCAAATTTGTGTAGAGGAATGCTCCTTCTCTTGCCTGATGCTTCTGAGTTCTAGCTCCAGGTCTTCAGGCAGCTTCTTAAATGGCCCAGACTCTTGCCTGGTGGGACTTTCAGGGTGTCTTTCCAGTGCCTGGAATGTCTTTTCTTTTCTTGCCCAAGTATCATCTCATTTACCTCAGTTTACATAGCACTTCCTTAGGAGTCCTTTCCTTGACTTCTGCATTATCTTCAGTCCTCAGCTGTGTGTTCCACAGAAATATGTGCTCTTCTCCCTCAGGTTTCATATTTTAATGGACATCTCCCCCGCCCTTGGCTGGAAGCTCAGTTAGATCAGAAGCAGTAATTACCATTTTCACTGTTGTATCCTCTTCATCTAACATAGAGTCTGATCAGAACAGATGTTCAGCAAAAAGTTATCAAATTAATAAAAGAGATAAATATTTTAGAATATGGAATTAAATGGCTAGATATGTAAATGTTCTATAAAATAATGACTCAAGCTGTGATGTTAACATCCAGAAGGGAGATGCTAGAATATATTAATGCTGCCTACAATTATTATTTTTTTTTTTAGAAAATAGGATTTATTGAGAAGACAGAAAGTCTTCCTAAAGTTGCTTACTAATTTTGCACATTTTTGTCATTCAGAGGAAAAAGTCAGTGCTTTTTTTTTTTTTGAGTTGGAGTCTCACTCTGTCACCCAGGCTGGAGTCCAGTGACATACACATGGCCGCTTCAGCCTCGGTCTGCTGGACTCAGGTGATCCTTCCACATAAGCCTTCCAAGTAGCTGGAACTACAGGCATGCCCCACCATGCCTGGCTAATTTTTTTATTTATTGTAGAGATGAGGTCTCGCCAAGTTGTCGAGGCTGGTCTTGAACCCCTAGATTCAGACAATCCTCTCACCTCCACCTCTCAAAGTGCTGCGATTGTAGGCATGAGCCACCATGCCCAGCTAGTTCTTAAATATAATTGTTATTCACTCACAAATGTCATTTCAGACTTGCTGAACTGTTTTAAGATTCCCACCTAAATAAATATGTCATCATAAAAATTATTACACATAGTTCTGGAATGTGGTTCTGAATGTAGTAAATTCCGGTCTTATAATGAAACTGGCTTAAGTTCAATTAGCAATTAGAGCTAATCACCAAATTATGAACTATGTGTGAGCCCCAGCAGGTGCTACTGTTGTTTTAGATGGGAGAGTTCTTTCTTTATCATCCTTGACCTCTGCGGACATATCTCCCCAACATTGGAAGACAAGCTTTCAGTAAACCTGCTACACATTTACAAACAGCCTCTGGTTTAGAGCTGTTGTGCCAATAATTTATTGACTAACCTATGATCTAGGGGCAATATAAGTACTCCAAAGGAGTGTAAAAGCACAGTTGATCTTTACTTGATGATAATATCTGCTACTTATTGAATATTCACTAGATGCAAGATATTCTGATGAGTACTTGATGTCCATTCATCTCACTTAGTACTCATAATATCTATTTGAGTTTAGGATTATTAGTTCTAATTCTTAGAGGAAAAAGCTAGATTAAGTAATTTCCCCAAAGTCACACAGCTAAAAAATGAAAGAATTTATGTACAAACACAGAAAGTTCACACTTTCAACCAGTAAACTGTAATCTCACTGGAATAATGGAAGCACAGCAAACTCAAGTGCAAGTAATTCAGAACAAAGTGATATAAGTTCTAAATCCAGACAGTGATGTTGGGAGATGGAAGAGAGCTATGTGGGTTACTGGAGCTTCTTTGTTATTCATTAGAATAGTATCATGAATGGACTCCTTTTGACCCTTGGAGTGCTATATTGCCCAGAAATGCTATAGGTATTTATACTTCTACTGTGGGGGACCAGCCTCCACGGAGAGATTTAGAGTGTCCCTGGAAAGGTGTGGTGGCGTCGGCGATTATTCCTGGGGAACAAAGGGATTAGACTCCTGTCTAATGCAGGAGCCGATACACTGAGGCTAGACTCCCGTCTGGGGCAGGAGCCGATTCTGCAGAAGAGATAGATATATAGAGAAAGAGAGAGAGAGAAGAAAGAGAATGAACCACTGTTCAAACGGATTGAGCAGAAGCCGTTTAATGGAGGTCTCCATGCTCCTTTTATCCCAAATTTTTGCAGGCTAAATCACAAGACTTTCACATGAACACAAGCCAGGTGGATGAGGGGCGTCCCCCACCCTCCGATATGAGGAAGGACAATCCTAATTAAATCACAAGACGTTTACATGAACACAAGATGAGGTGGGTGGGGGGCATCCTCCACTCTCGGGTATGAGGAAGGACAATTCCAATTAAATCACAAGACATTTACATGAACACAAGGCGAGGTGGGTGGGGGGTGTCCCCCACCCACCAGGCGCTTCCTCAAGCATGAGGAAGGGCAATCTCAATTAAATCATAAGACATTTTCATGAACACAAGATGAGGTGGGTGGGGAGCGTCTCCCACTCACCTGGTGTTTCCTCAAGCATGAGGGAGGGCAATCCCAAGATTATCTTACTGTTCCTCATGCTTGGCTAATATTCCTCAAGAGCAATACAACAATTCCAATATCATAATATTCTAATGATCAATAACTTTTAAAACTTATGCATTGAATGACTAGAGTTAATCCTAACTCCTTTGTATATT
>CAUYQG010226873.1:0-11382 GCA_963574415.1 Tarsius wallacei
TTTTTTTTTTGAGTTGGAGTCTCATTCTGTCGCCCAGACTGGAGTGCAGTGGCCGCTCCCGGCCACCGCAGCCTCGACCTGCTGGGCTCCGGCGATCCTTCCGCCTCAGCCTTCCGAGTAGCTGGAACTACAGGTGCGCGCTACCACGCCCAGCTGATTTTTTGATTTATTGTAGAGATGAGGTCTCGCTTGCCCAGGCGGGTCTCGAACCTGCCGGCTCAGGCAATCCACTCACCTCAGCCTCCCAAGGCGTGGGATTACAGGCTGAGCCACCGAGCCTGGCTTCTAATTATATTTTTATCCAGCCTATATATATATTTTATTGTTTTTGTGGTCAAATAATTTTTGGAAATTTTCTAACTTTAATGAATACTGATGTTTTTATATACTTTTCTCTTTCGAATTACTTCTTTGAAGAAGTCCCTAGGATGGGAATATAGGGTCAAATTATGGCTTTTGATATGTATTGACAAGTTACCTTCCTATTATTTTTAATTATCTCCATCAGTGAATGAAGTCATGCAGCTATTACACATAGGTTTGAGAGCATTGGGTTTTATAATTTAAAAAATTTGTTAATTGGTATTAAAATGACACCTCATCACTTTTTTATTGTTATTTTAATTGACAGCACAGTAGGACTTTTTTCCACATTAGTTATGATTTCTTTTCTTAGATCAAATTAAATGTTTATGTCCTTTTCCTGTTGGAATTTTCTTGGTATTCTACGTATTTGACTAATATTTTTCTTAATGTAGAGTAGCTTTTAACTCTTTATATATTTTTTCTTCTTCATTCTTTGTGTGTTTTATAAACATTTAAAATACTTAGAGGACCAGATTAGTTCATTTTTTTCCTCTGTGCCTTTTACCCTTTTTATCCCCATGCCATAAGAATATTTGAAGTCTTTCTGATTCACGTGTATTTTCTTTTTCTTCATTTCAGCGTTTATATAACTCTGCAGCCTTCAAAGCTCGAACCAAAGCTCGAAGCAAATGTCGAGATAAGAGAGCAGATGTTGGAGAGTTCTTCTAGATTTTCAGAACTTGATGACTATTTTCTAATTTCTATTTTTTTTTTCTATTTCTAATGTATTTAAATTCTAGAGACAGTTTTTATCTTGGATTAACTTAGCTAACTTTTGTAGTAGGGGTTATTGCTTATAATTTAATGTACAGTATTGAAAATGGTGAGTTCTGATTAGTGAGTATTCTCTGTAAATATAATCAGTAAACATGAATAAAGTGTTTGTAATGTTTGGTCATTTTTTTATTTATGAAGTCAGCAAACATGAGATTTCACTTGATTTCATGATGGGAAAAATTATTAGCCAAGTAAGTTTAATTTCTTACATTGTGGTTGTCAAAAATACAGATTTATTATAATGATATATACATACAAGGTGTTAACTTGTATCTTAGACAGAGTTCAATATATGATTTTTGGGATTCAGTTCCTCTGGAAAAGCTGCTATATTTTAAATTTTAAATGGAATGTAGCTTTTAAAGTTGTCACTGAGAACAGCAAAGGGAATTACACCATGAAACCTTACAGCTGCACTTCAGCTGTTGGGAATTCATGATGAATTAGCATATGCCAGAAAGGTTGCTAACCTTAACCTCTGAGCATTAACGCTGATTTTATCTGCTGGGTGAGACCTTGTGCATTTTACTTTAAAATAAAGATCTTTTCACAATGAAAGTGCTTTTTTTCTAATAGAAGGAACATTATGGCTTCAAGATACAGAGTTAAAAATGCCCAAGCCAGGTAGGGAGTGAGGGGGACAAAGCTTTATTTGTATATTTGAAAACATTGAAATCGATGAAAAATATGCCACAATATATAATTGGGATTTAAATGACTGCTTCGCTTACTGGTTGCCTCTTTTTCTTTTTATGCATTTTGACAATGCATTAACAATTAAATTTGAATTTAAAAACACGGGTGCAGGCAACATATGCAGTTTAGAATCCACAGACTTGTTTATTTGATACTCTTACTGTAGAAAACAGTGAGTAGGGAAGCAGATACACTGTAGGGAGAAGAACCAAATCATTTAAGGCATTCTTTTCCAAGCTTGTGTTCTTCCTCACCTAAATCCAAGCAGCTCCTGGAAGTCTGATTTCCCCCTAGGTGAAAAGCATGGTTTATGGAAAAGCTGATTTATGGCATCTCTGTTGCTGAGTTCTATGCCTTGGTCCCAGGACAGTGGAAGACAGGTTGTGATGTGTGTAGATCCTGGATTTGTGTGTTGCCACATGTATTCCAAGTAAGGTAGAGCCGTGGGAATGGGATTGTAAAGAGTGCTTCCCCCTACATTTCAATTTCATATATGTATATATAATTTTAAATAAAAATGGATTTTTACTAAAATGTTATATAAACATGGTTTAATAACCATCCTTCAAGGCTCATAAAAAAAACTCCTCCCTCCATCCTTTGCTGTTCCTCAGTTCCATCCCAGGAGGCATTCAGCCTTCAATGTTTCTTCGAGATTTCTAATTTTTAATACGCTTATACGATTATTTCTCTAGTTTTTAGACATTTGTCAACTTCCTATTAGGACAGGAGATTCCCGCCTTTGTTTTCTTTCTCATCCTTTCCATATGTTTTTGGTTAAGTCATCATTATTTGCCTTGTTGTGATGCTATATGTGTGTTCACTACTGAACTAAATAGTTTACTGTGCTTACATTGTCATTCTCATGCAACATTTTGTCTTGGAGTTGTCTCATTGACTTTCTGTGCACATCGCTAGTTCTTCCCAAACAGTCCCAGATGTGTAAAGCTTTTCTTGATGCTGTACTTGTTTCAGTCTACTTCATTCAAGTGTATAGCTGCTTTCCTGAGACAACATTATCATGTGGGGAACTTGTTTTCCTTTGTCTTGAGTTGGATCCCACATTTTCTGGACCCCAGGTCTTCATTAATTTACCTTCCTTCAGTACTTTCTTGGGAATGGGTGTATGAGAGGTCAGTTATTTTGAAATTTCATATTTCTGAAAAATGGTCTGCCTGGTATATGAAATTCTAGGTAGAAAATCAAATTTGGAATTTTTGAAAAATTTAATTGACAATTGTATTTAAATTCAGAATTTTGAAAGCATCTCTATTCTAATAAGCAAAATCTTGAGACATCTGATGGAATGTTTGGTTTTCTCAGAATCTCTGTCTCTAATGTTCTAAAATTTGTATAATATGGAGTTTTAGTGGGCTTGGCAATCTGCAAAGTAACCTGGAGTACAGTACTTGATCTCTCCCTCCTCCCTTCCCCCCATTTTCTTTGTTCTGTAACTTCGTTAGGGAATGGAGCTCCTAAATTGAGGCTTAGGTCTTTTTATTTATTGTCATTATTCATGTTTTTCTTTCTGGGATATTTCCTAGTGCAATTTTCCAGTCTTTCTGTAGCATTTTACTTTTGGCTAACATCATTACCTGCCTGTATATAGCTCCATGTTTCACTCTGGCCTCCAAATCCTAGACCTGCCTGAATTCTGCAGGGTCGGTCAGCTTGCTATCAGTGCTAGTCCTGCTAAGGCAGATACCACTCTTCCCTCTTTCCCATGTTCAAGACGTTTGTTGAACTCTTTTCGGTATTGTTTCTTCCTATTTTTATTCTTGTGGCGTTTATAATTTTTAATCTGCCTTTTTACTGGGGTTTTGGGAGGAGGAATAGTGTGTTAATTTGCGTATTGAATTTATACATGAAAAACTTTCTATTCATGCAATTAATGGATAATTGCTGGACAAGGATTACTGGAGATTCAATGTATAGGGATGCTTGAGATTTCTTGAAAGTAGTAAAATGCTATGTGATAGGTCAGTTGTTCATTGCTCGATTCTTGGTTAATCTTGCTGGTTTGAAGGAATTTGAGGGTTTCTGCTCAGCTTATTTTGAGGCTCAAGCATTCATTTTGAAGCTTTCAACATCTGTGACTCAAGTCTTGGATTGTATTTGTTGAATTTTGGGGGTGAATTTAAATATTCTGAGATAAAATATTTAAAAAACAAAAACAGCTGGACCTGGTTGGTGCCTCACACCTGTAATCCCAGAACCTTGGTAGCCTGAGGTGGTTGGATTGCTTGAGCCCAGGAGTTCCAGACCACCTAGGCAACATAGTGAGGCCACATCACTACAAAAAAGTAGCTGGGTGTGGTGGTGCAAGCCTGTAGTCCTAGCTACTTGGGATGCTGAGGGTGGGGGTGGGGGGATTACCTGAGCCCAGGAGATGAAGGCTGCAGTGAGCCATGAAGATGCCACTGCCCTCCAGCCTGGGCGACAGAAGTCTAACTGGTCCTAAAGCCAGTTTCATCCCCTCACTGGTGTAAAGTATAGCTGAATTCAGACTTTGATGTGAGGCTTGGGTTTAAATCTCATCCCTGCCACTTATAATCAGTATGTCCTTCAACAATTAAACTCCTTAGTTTCCATTTTCTTTATGCCTGAGGGGCGGTTACTATTTCACAGGATTTAAAGTTACAGGAGAGATGAAAAACAGTAAATGCTCAAAAATGAGGGGATTACTTCAATTATTTCTTCAAAGGACAGATGGTTTAAGATAGATCAGGAAGTGTGTGTGTGTGTGTTAACTGAGCATGATAATAGCACAAACATTTTCATTTGTCAGAGAAATTTGGCCTAGCTTTTTAATGTATAATACATTTCTGAGAAAACAGTTACTAGTTTTTTGTCTTCCTCCAAGAACTGGTCCTTGAGTACAGATGAGGCTTAAGAAAATGGCATTCCCTTTTCTCAAAAGCAGAGTGAGGTCCGTATGGAATATAGGTGTAAACAGAATGTTGTGGAGCACACGTTTTCTAACTCTCATGAAAGATGTTTCAAGAATGAATAAGGCCCATGTAATCATGGCAGTAGGAGGTGGGATTATGAAGGACTGCATATCTGTTTACGGCCTAATCAAAGGAATGCTGCTGGGATAATTAGGCCCTGGGAACTGGGATCCAGGGCTTGTGGGGTCGCAGATCTCCCCGTCTCTGTAGCATCTTTTATGTACACCAGAGGGCAGAAGCTCCTTAGCATGTATGTGAGGGAACCACATAAGTGAAAGCCTGACACTCCCGAAAAAGAAGGTTGTGCAAGGAAAAGGAGGTTGATGAGATGAAATGCTTCCTTCACCAGCAGCGGGGCTGTCGCCATGAAATCTCCCACTCACACTCAATTTCTACAGGTACTGGAAGCCCTAGAAGTCTGACTTGCCATCATCCTAGTTATAATGTCACACCATATTCTGTCTCTGGTTACTGCAGTTCTCTGCTTGTCTGGAATCCTTGAAAGTCAGTTGTCACAGTGGCAGCCTCGGTCTGCTACAGCATGTTTATATATGGGAGCACACCACGCCAGAAGTGCTGGAAGTGTGTCGGTTTACACAGTTGTTTCTGCCAAATAAGGACATTAACTTCAGTCCAGTAAGAACCTCGTCAGTGACCAACTAAAACAGGGCATAATGCTTTGTTGTTTTCTTTTAAAAGCATAGTTTTAGTAATAAATTTATTAAAAACCTTAGACATTATGAAAAAATTCAGTGTTTAGAAGGTTACACTGCTTGGCTAAATTAACACTAAATATAGACCAACAGTTTCATACTGAGGTTTATGAGTCTCAGCAGTAAAGAAAGAACTACAGTATTTGTAGGAAGTTTTGCAGTGGCTCCTGAATAATTAGGTTTTTTTCCTGATAACCTAGCAGTCAAAGCTCACATTTTTGTAAGTAATTTGCATGCTCTTACTCTATTGAGACTGAATTATAATTATTGAGTCTGGGAAGTTTTTGTTGCATGTGCTCTGTGCTTTTCACTCTGGATAGAAGTGATTTAGACTTGATTTTAAAAATTACTTCCTGAATATGAAGAGGCATTGACTCGAAAATGGAATTAAAGAACAAATTACCATGACTCACTCAATAAAGCTTCTTATTAGCTTTGAATTAAGCCCTATTAGGACAATTCTGATTTTTGTGGCAAGCAATACTGGTGTGAGTTATTTCTATGGTTTGATACCAAGCACCTGTGGGAAGAAAATAAAGCACAAAACAGTTTTTTCATAGACAACTATCTTTGTCAGAATATTTATTTGTAAGTAGTAAAATGATTTTTAACTGACAAAAAGAATCAGCTGTTAGCAGAGAAAAATGAAATTACTTACATGTTTCAGCTCAAGGTATTAGAATGGGTTTTGTTAAAGGGATGCTGTTAACCAATCTTGGTAAATAAGCAAATAAACACACAGGAGCTGGGAAGAAAGTTGAGCCCGTGTGATGTAGAATTGCTGGTAACACTGGCTTCTCCAGCCTTGTTGGTTGTTCCCAGATGCCCTCATTTGGAGATGCCAAAGATAGCAACCACTGGGTGTCAAACAGTTGTGGATCCTGGTTTCAGGGCCGTGTGATCTTGTATCCATTTACTAGTAGACTCATGAGTCATTTGCAAGTCATTTGCAGGCTCTTGGAGGCCCTGAACAGCAACCAACTCAATTCTCTCTGCTAGTTCTTTATTTTTCTATTTGCATGTTATAGTTCATTTAAAAATATGTTGAAAGAGATATATTTACGTTGTGATTTTACTCACTCTAAAGAAGATAGTCTCAGCACTTCATATCTAACTCCAGGTTGTTGCCTTAGTTTTTTGGAGTTACCTTTTGAAAAGGTCGCAAGGTCAGTACTTTGGAGATTTTATTAGCTGTACTCATAAAGTGGTTAAGATTTTTTAGCTAGTTTTCTACTTTGTAAACATTGACTAAGCCTCAGTATGAGATCTAGGCAACAGCAGTCACATTCCTGAAGGGGAAATTAAGGCTCAAGGATATTAAGTCAGAGTTCAAAAATGAACCATGTGTCAGTCACCATGCCTAAAATAGAAGCTGTGTTTGAAACAATGGTCCTATGATATGGCACACATAACTTTTATTCCTGGACAAATAATAGTGTTTGGCCAAAGAGTATAAATAGATGACAAAACAGAAAAGACTTCTAGAATAATTGTTTTAAAGTCTGTGATCATGCATCCGTCAATACTTTGGGGTCTTGGTTTTATCTGCAAAAGGATACAATCTGATTGATTTCTAAGGTTCCTTTTCTCTATCTGCTGCTTTTATTTTTTAATTCAAGTCATTTTCTAAGGAATGCTCTGTGTGGTATATTTGGAAGTTAATAATATCAATATCTAAAGTGCTGCAGTTTTATCTTGTTCTAAAATTTCGGAGTTAAAATTAAAATTCCAGGATAACTGAAACACACTTTTTAATTTTAACTCTGAAAAAAATTTAAACTAGTCCATGACTTTTTGAGACTGTTTTTCTTAGCTAGAGCGCTGGGAACACATTTTTCTTAAGTACCAATAACTTTCAGGTATTACTGGGAAATTACTAGTTTTGATATTTGAGAGTGCAGTTTAAACTGTTTAGTAAATGGCTGATTTTCTATAGGTATATACCTTTTTTTATTCTGAATTTGCTTGCTCTTAACTCTATATTTCTCTTCATTCTGTAGCTGGGTATTAAAGAAAAATTTTTTAAATGGTAACAGCAAGTAAATAATGTGTTGCCACATGTAGGCAGACACAATATTCATTGCATTGACTTTACTGGAGTCCAGATAAACATCACATGAGGATTTTTACTCTCAATCTTATTTCTGTTAGTATGCTTATTATTAACTGCCTCCAGTTCTTTTGAAAAGAATGAGATTTGAGGATTTAAATCCTAAATAAATATCGTAGGTGTTTCAACTTAAAAGTTACCGGCTACTAAACCTGGCACTGGGCAGTTGAAGACTAGAATTGGTTCCTACAGTGAGTTTTTTTTTCAGTCCACTGCAGAAGTCAAAGATGTTAGCAACTAAATGCACTAAAATACTATAGAAGAAAGCACAGGATCCAGCTAAGGCATAAAGTCAGGTTGGTTCTCTCCTCTTAGGGGAGGTGATGTTTGAGCTAAATTTTAAGAGAAGATTAGGAAGGGGTGCAGAAAACAAAAGTAGCCCAAGGGAAGACCCAATGAATGTGAAATAAAAGGCCTGATTCCAGCTCTGCTATGAGTTTAAATGTGTAATCTAGGGCATTTACCTCGCTGACCTTGAATGTCCTCATTTGTGGAAAGGATGAGGGCTAGACCAGAGCATGTTTAACATACTTTCCAGATCAAATATTAGACTCTTCATGAAAGGAGATAGCCATGAAAGAGAAAGCTTTTATAGTATTTGGAATTTGTCTTTCTAGGGCCTTCTTTTCACATAAATAAATGGCCACAAGTTTCCTGTTGTGCTAGAGAGATATCTTCATTTAGAACTTTTTTTTTTAATTGGAGTCTCACTCTGTCGCCCAGGCCAGAGTGCAGTGACATGTTCATGGCCACCCCAGCGTCGACCTGCTGGGCTCCAGCGATCCTTCCACCTCAGCCTTCCAAGTAGCCGGAACTACAGGCATGCGCTACCATGCCTGGCTAATTTTGTATTTATTGCAGAGATGAGGTCTTGCCAAACTGCAAGGGCTGGTTTCAAAACCACGGGCTCAGGCTATCCACTTGCCTTATCCCCCCAAAGTGCTGGGATTACAGGCTGAGCCACTGAGCCCGGCCAGAACTTTTTTTTCATCTCTTTAGGATTTTTAGTGCTGCTTGAAGTTGTGCTGTCATTAGTGAGTATTACCTTTAATGTGAACTTCAATGTAGTAGACTAATTCTATGTTGCTATAAAGGAATACTTGAGACTGGGTAATTCATAAAGAAAGCCAGGAGCGGTGGCTCATGCCTGTAATCCTAGCACTTTGGGAGGCTGAGGTATGAGGATTGTCTGAGCCCATGGGTTCGAGACCAGCCTGGACAACTTGGCGAGACCTCGACTCTACAATAAATAAAAAAATTAGCTGGGCATGGTGGAGCATGCCTGTAGTTCCAGGTACTTGGAAGGCTGAGGCGGAAAGATCACCTGAGTCTCCCAGGTCAAGTCTGTGGTGGCCTTGAGCGTGTCACTGCACTCCAGCTTGGGTGACAGAGTGAGACTCCAACTAAAAAAAAAAGTAATAAAGAAGAGAGGACTATTTAACTCACAGTTCTGCTGACTGTACAAGAAGCATAGAGCTGGTGAGGCCTCAGAAAGCTTACAATCATGTCAGAGGGGAAGGGAAGCCATGCAAGAGAGAGAGAGAGCAAGAGAGATGCCAGGCTTTTTTAAAACTAGCTCTCATGTGAGTTAATGGAAAGAATGAGAACTCACTCATTAACAAGTGGGGGGGGGGGCACCAAGCCATTCATGCAGGATCTACCTCATGACCCAAATACCTCTCACTAGACCCCAACTCCAACACTGGGGATCACATTTCAACAGGAGATTTGGAGGGGACAAATATCCAAATTATATCATTCAATTTTAAAGTGCTTATTATATAAATGACCTCACTTTAAGGCAAATCCAGATGGAAGATATCTTAGCGGTCCAGAAGTCTAGCAGGATCCCTCTCTATAGCATCTGAGTTTGCTAATTTTTTTTTTTTTTTTGAGTTGGAGTCTCACTCTGTGGCCCAGGCTGGAGGGCAGTGGCATGCTCACGGCCACCGCAGCCTTGTCCTGCTGGGCTCAGGTGATCCTTCTGCTTCAGCCTTCCAAGTAGCTGGAACAATAGGCATGTGCCACCACACCC
The DNA here is from genome assembly GCA_963574415.1 of Tarsius wallacei. Classification (NCBI taxonomy): domain Eukaryota; kingdom Metazoa; phylum Chordata; class Mammalia; order Primates; family Tarsiidae; genus Tarsius; species Tarsius wallacei. The sequence continues at coordinate 9,649 of CAUYQG010226873.1, forward strand.
GAGTAATTTTTTTATTTACTGTTGAGATGAGGTCTTGCCAGGCTGGTCTTGAATCCGTGGTCTCAGGCAATCCTCTCACCTGGGTCTCCCAAAGTGCGGAATTATAGGCATGAGCCACCATACCCGGCCTGGTAATTAATTTTTAACTAAAATTGTTAAAGAAATATTTTATTAATTAAGGATAAACTAATAGGTATTTCAATTTAATTTTTAGGATTAATAATATCAATTTATTATCATTACCCATGAAGTAGAAATAAATATGACAATGATCCAGAAGAGGACCTTTTTTTAAAGACTTTTACCCCAAGAATTTCCTTCAAAAGAATTTTATCCTGGCCAGGCGCTGTGGCTCACGCTTGTAATCCCAGTACTTTGGGAGGCCGAGATGAGAGGATTGCCTGAGCCCACAGGTTCGAGACCAGCCTAGATACTTCTGGAGACCCCATTTCTACAATAAATCAAAAAATTAGTCAGGTGTGGTAGCATGTGACTGTAGTTCCGGCTACTTGGAAGGCTGAGACAGAGGAGTTCCATGTTTCGTCTTCCTGATAGTAGAATATAGGAAAAATTTAAAAAGTTTCGTCTTCCTGATAGTAGAATATAGGAAAAATTTAAAAAGTTTGCTAAGATTTTTGTTTGGGATTCACAGCCATCTAATGGCTAAAGGAGACACTTGAGTGTAAGAACTCATGGGCCACGTTGAGGGAGAATATAAAACTTACAACTTTCTATTACAATTAGACTGTTTCACAGTATATTCTCTTTTTCTTTCAGAATATTTTATGGCCAAGGCTCACAAGCTTAATTTTGTCTTTCTATTATATTTATACCTATTCTTTTTGCACAAAGGATTTGCGGCATTTCACCAGAATATGAACAATGCAATAAAAGAGAAAAATTTGAAAATCAATTACAACATAAAAACCAGGTCCAGAGAAAATATAGGCAGAATGGAGAAATCTGAGGAGGAGAAAAGTGCCTTTGCAGATATGCCTGGAATAAACATGTAAAAGTTCTTATACTTGGGCTACACATACTTGACTCTGAGCTTCCTGGCAAACAAAACAAAAAGAATAATTACAAAGTCCACAAAAAGAAATATTTTCTTCTGGATAAGGAAGACTTTCCTAGACCCTTAGTTGAGAACTGTGTTTGAGGGCGGTTCTTTATATGCCTGTCTGGTTTCCTGCTGGCTGTGAATTTTATGAAGTTGAGCTCACTAGCCTAACCTCTTGTTTTTAACATCAGTGTTTTTTTCCAGGGAAAATGAATCATTCTTCCCAAGACACTGACTCTCGTGACATGCATGAAGATGGAAAGCTTTATGTTGTGGATTCCATAAATGACTTAAACAAGCTAAACCTCTGTTCAGCAGGATCACAGCATCTGTTTCGTATGTGTGCCCATGAACTCGTGGCAGCCCTTCCTAGCTTCTAGGCTACCTAAAAATAGCCAATGTTGATGTGGATGTGTGGGTGTGGTGGGAGCAGAGTGGGCATTAGCAAGAGCCTGGCACTGGAAATGCCATTTATTGTTAGGCAATTTTTCCCTTTGTTCTCTGACTACTTGATAGGATTATGAGCTTTCTTGGCACCTAACAAGATTTGAACTCGTGCTGGGCTCGGTGGCTTAGCCTGTAATCCCGCGCCTTGGGAGGCTGAGGTGAGTGGATTGCCTGAGCCCGCGGGTTCGAGACCCGCCTGGACAACTTGGCGAGACCTCATCTCTACA
>CAUYQG010226884.1:0-36911 GCA_963574415.1 Tarsius wallacei
CGCGCCTGTAGTTCCAGCTACTTGGAAGGCTGAGGCGGAAGGATCGCCGGAGCCCAGCAGGTCGAGGCTGCGGTGGCCGGGAGCGGCCACTGCACTCCAGTCTGGGGACGGAGTGAGACTCCAACTCAAAAAAAAAAAAAAAAAAAAAAAAAAAGAACAGCCTTAAGACAAAGATCTGCTCAGACTCTTATCTACCTAAAGCACATAAAGGGATTTTACTTTCACATTTGTGCTGAGTTCACCAGGGAGCAAATCAAGACCAGGATTGAAGAACTGATCATTAAAAACAATCTGTAGCCTAGATATGCCTCTGAGCTGCTGTCCTGGGGGCCAGGTACACTGTGCTCTGTGAGTCAGCACAGCTGCAGCAGTATTCTTATCTTAAAATTTTAAAGCAATTAACACACAGGCTTTCTGTCCTTTCTCTAATAAGACAGCTAAGAAATGCCAATAGTCAGGCAAAGAGGGAGGACCCATCAAGGTGGTATGAATGATGAACGATGAGCACTTTCTTGCTCTGTTTGGGTCCAGGAGAGAGGCTGTATCCTGGTCTTTCTCAGTTACCTGAAGTTGAGCAGTGAGTGAAAAAAACAAATACAAAAACTGCTGAAAGATAGACTGACTCAATGGGTAATTACTCTAGAATTTCAGGAGGTACAGATGGGTAGCAATGAATTTTAAAGATGGTAAAATTAATTCCAAAGGGTGCCTGAGACACTACATCTTGATTCTGTTATCCCACTCACCGGTCATGTGTGTTGTAACTTTTTTTTTTATGTAGTCCACATAAATGTTCCTTACCTCTCTAATTTTAAAATAATTTCAAAAACAGTCTTGTGGAAAGAGACAAGATGCGTAGAGTCGGGGTTTCACCTCTTTGTGTGCTGCTTACTGAAATGGAACTTTGACTTTGTTTTTGTGATTCACAAATTGGAAGGAAGGAATAGAAGGAGTGGCATAATATTGAGTTTTGTCAGGAGAAGAACAACTAGGTGCTCATTTGAAATATTCTTTTGATTCCACTGTGTTATTCAATATTTCAGAATGAGAGATGTGGAAAGGAAGACCAAACACATCTACCAAGAAGATGAGTGGAGGGACTAAGAACTGAGGATTCTGGACCAGCATACGCGGCTCTCAGGAAATCATCCTCTTCTCAGTAAAAAAATGCCTCCATTCTAATCGGATTTCCTTTTTTAGCAGATCTTCATCAGTATTATTGAACACATAAAAGGAAACAAACATGTGCAGTATTTTAATTGAATGTCAAAGAACTGCAGGTCCAAATGCTTTGATAGCTAAAATATGTAGCAGTCCTCCGTGAGGACGGTGAGGCTGATGCTGTGAATAACTGGCCACTCTGGCCAATTTTGGCTTTTGATTTGCAAATTCAGTTCATAGGCTATGTTTTAATCTCTGCAGTTTAGAGACTGTGCCTACCATTTCAGCAAATAAAATCTGTAACCATAGTAGCCTGTAAAAACCTAGCTGAGACAGCAGAGGGAGTATCGCAGGAAGAAGAGGGTTGCGAAATGCTATGGCATTTCTTAAAAATAGTATGTGATGGCTGAAGAGGGAAGATTACATGAGTCTAGGAGTTCGAGACCAACCAGACACCATCTCTTAAGAAAAAAAAAGGTATGTGTGTCATTATCCATTTTAGTCTAGAAATTTTGCAGTGAATTATGCTAGACCATAGTAGTAATTTTATTCTATTAATTCTGTGTGGTTATTCTCTAGATTTGACTGTAGATCTAAATAAAATTTTGCTTTCAAGAGTGAAGTAGGGATCAAAAATTATTTTATTTTTGGAGACAAGGTCTTGTCTTGCTGTGTCCCCCAGGCTGGAGTGTAGTGGCATGAACTTGGCTCACTGCAACCTTGAATGTCTGGGTTCAAGGGATCCTCAGTGCTTCAGTACTCCTGGTAGCTAGGACTACAGGTGTGTGCTACCACAACGGGCTAATTTTTTTAAAAGTTTTTTGCAGAGACGGGATTTCACTATGTTGCGCAGAGTGGTCGTGAACTTCTGGGCTCAAGCTATCCTCCCACCACAGTCTCTCCAAGTGTTGAGATGACAGGCATGAGCCACCATGCCCTGCCTAAATTGTTATTTTATAGTAGTTCCTTTGTTGTGCTTGCACCAGTTACTTTCTTCTTTTCTGCAGGGTTTAATAATTATGGCCTTCAAATCCCAACTTCTTCTGTTAGGAATGCCTGGGTCCAATGGTTCTCCTAGTTCAGCTATTTTGATTAAAGTAATTGACAGTTTGTTAAGGTAAATATCTCTGAGTTCCCTGAACCCACTACTTTTAACTGTTTTATTTTCTCCTCAATGTTATCTTCTTTCTAAGATAGAAGAAACTAATTGATGGTGGGTAAACCCCAGAACATGGCTTCCTCCTGGAGGTACAGTTGACTAAAAGTGGCATGATGGAACTTTCTGGGACAGTGATAATATCTTACATCGTTTAAGGGTTTGGTTGCACAGATATCTAAAGGGTTGTCCATTATATTACATGGATAGTTGCCTCCTTTGATGGCCTTTTGTCTTTCCTGAACTTCCAAGTTTCAGTCTGGTTTCATTTCCCCTCAGTCTGAATAAAATTTCGAAGCATTTGTTGTAGAGGGGCTCTACTGACAATGGATTCTCTTGACATTTTTCAAAATATGAAAATGTCCTTATATTATCCTTATATTTGAAGAGTATTTTCACCAGGTATAGAATTCTCAGTTGAGAGGGTTTTCTTTTCAGCATTTAAGGTCATGTTCCTTGTACTCTGTTGGCCATGGTCTCTGATGACAAGTTTTGAACCCACATCTTCCTGTGTGAGATATGCCCTTTTTCTTTGGCACTTTCAAGCTTTTCCTTTAACTACAGTTATCAGCAGTTTGACTATGAGGTACCCGGGTATGGTTTTCTTTGTGTACTTCCTACTTGGTTTTTACTGAGCTTCCTGAATATGGTCATATATGTTTTGCATCAGATTTGGGAAGTTTTAGAACTTTTTTTTTTTCCTTAATAAGTTGTATGCATCATGCTGTCTTATCTCTCATTCTTGTATTTTATTCATGTTTGTTAGACATTTAATATTGTTCTCAAGTCCCTGAAGGTTTGCTTACTTTTAAAAATCTATTTTCTTGTGTTCCACTTATCTACATTGGTTTTCCTTCAGGCTTCTGGCTCTTTTCTCCATTGTTTCCAGTCTGTTGTGAAGCCAACGCAGTAAACTTTTAGTTCTCAGAAATTGTCTTGCAATTTTAGAATTTCCATTTTTTTCATTGTTTATATTTCTCTGTTAAAATTTCCTGTTGTTGCAAAAGAAAACTTGTACCCACAGCCAATATAGCTAAATAGCCTGATCCTCCTGCAGATAACGGTTATTAGCTGTTGACAAAATAAAATAATGACCTGAAAGCACTGCAGGACCAAAAGAAAAAACAAGCAAATCCTGGAGAGAAGAAGAAACCAGCACCATACTGACATCCTTGAGCATAGTTTTAACATCTGTGTTAAAATTCTTGTCTGCTAATTGCAATATTCAGCTCATCTCACCAATGGTCTTGGTTGGTTGTCTTTTCTCTTAAAAATGAGTCACACATTTCTGCTTGCTCATTGATTAATTCTGGATTTTATTCTATGCATTGTGAAAGTTATTTTGTAGAAGCTCCCAAGTTTGCTATGTTAGGAGAGTTTTTTCAGACAAGTTGCTTGCTTGGACTGAAATTTACAACTCTCTTTTTGGTGGCAGCTCAAACATATTTCAGTTACTTCAACTTAACTGCTCTTGTTTGATTCTGCTTCCTGCCTGCGTACATCAGGCAGAGATTCTGGCAGATTCTGCACCAAACGAGGTACTCTTGCTCTCTGCTTCTCTCCTTCTGAGATTCTCCTCCTCATTTTCTAGTATCATCATATGAACTCTGTCTCCTTTTCTTTTTTTCTGGTCAGAAATATGTCAGGAATATTTGGCTTTTAATGTTAAAGTTTTAGTCACTTCACCTGGCACCACCTCTATCCTGTTCTCAAGTTAAAAGCCATAAAAATTGTAAACATGGCTGCTTTCTTCTTCTCTCCAGAATTTGCTTGTTTTTTCTTTTGGTCTTGCAGTGCCTCCAGGTCATTATTTTATTTTATTTTGCCAACAGTTAATAACTGATATCTGCAGGAAGATTAGGCTACTTAGCTATATTGGATGTGGGTACTAGTTTTCTTTTGCAAAAAGTATGACAACCATAATCTTTCAGAGTTTAGGTCATTAAAAATCTTAATTTAGCTGTGGGTCACATTATATATACAATAAAATGTTTGTTGGATGAATGTATGAATTAAACTGATCTGATCACCTTTTCACTGAAGGTTGTTTGACCTAATTAGATATATTGAGTGACTTTTGCTATCCTGTTGGCCCAATTTATGGACTGGGAGAGAAGATGTGGTGATTTCTGTGTTTATTTGCATAGTTTTTGCTTGGTGTACTCTTGCCTCATTTAAACTACCATTTCCTGTGAATACCTGCCATTGTTCCTCAGTGGCACACATCAATAAACTAGAAGAGAATATACCTTCAGTTTTGGAACAATAAGATAAACACTCCTTGTCTGTCATTGTTCCTAGGAAACAGACTTCAGATATGTAGCAGGTCACTTGGTAAATAAGATTGCTTTAGCTTTTAGTAAAATAATGGAACAAATGCTTTGTAGACAAAACAACCACTCTCATTTAAGTGTTGTAAGGGACATGAAACATGAACAATAAACAGTCTATAATTATGAGAAACTAATTTGAGTGCTTTTTCTAAAAATAATTCAATTACTGAAGTAGTAGTCAAAAGAAATAGAACAGATGTTTGATCCAATGTCTCATAAAATATTTTATTTAGCTGTGTATGAATGAATTAAAATTGATTTTATGGATACCAATTCAGGAGCTGCAATGCTGTATAACAGAACCTCAAATTACTCAGAAGATTTATTTTTGAACAATGCTGTATAATTTGGAATGGAGAAAGTTTGTGGAAAATTGGAGAAAGGGATTAGTGACAAAGAATTGAAAGTCATATATTGCTTATGAGGATTTTTAAAACCTGGAAATTTAAATAATATTTTAAAAATATTTACTCTGTGTTGTATATTACAAAATAAGTGAGACTAAAGAAGTAGGTATGGGAGCTGTGGTGGTTTTTAAATATGTCCACAAATTCTCTGATGGTCTTCCTTATCCAAGGTAAAATCTGTCGTCCTCAGTGCCTTCCCCAAATGTGAACGGACTTAGTGTTTCACTTCCAAACAGAAAGATGTGGCAGAAGTTACATCATGAATAACTTCTGAGGCCAGGTCATAGAAGACGTTACTGCTTCTGCCTTGCTCTTGCTGGGGTCTTTCACCCAAGGTGAGCCAGCCACCATGACATCAGGACCCTGGAGAAATCCTACAGAAGTCAAGGGCGAGGAACTGAAGCTTCTGGCAACAGCTTGCATCAATTGATGCCATCTCAGTGAGCCTTGTCAAGCTCAGCCTCAGTCAGACTTTCAGATGACTTTTCATGACTAGCCCCAGCTGATAACTTGACTCAAACCTTATGAGACACTGGGCCAGCACCACCTGCTAAGGCCATCTGTAATTTCTGTCTCACGGTTTCTGTGAGACAATAAAGATTTATTATTGTTTTCAACAACCCAGTTTCGAGGTAATTTGTTGTACAGCAGCAAGAGGTAACAATCTTCTAGTTATGTTGAATTTGAATTTTTACTTAGAAATGGCATAGGTGCTTATCTAACATGAGTTATGTTTAATTAGATTTTTTATGACCTCTTTTTAGGATTGGAGATCAACTTCTTCAAATGAGGGAAGAGATTCTCCCTGTATGTCTTGGCACAGAGATTCATATGAGTGTGTGGGGATGGGGCAGTGCTGGTGAACTGGAAGAACTGAAGTGAGGTGTAATTTTAAAGGTCTTTATTTAAAATATTTCTATTTGTTTGAGATTTTCTGACTTAGGTGAATTGCTGCTAAAAAACAAATACATCTGAGAGTAAAGTCTATCAGCGGTTTGTACCTTACTGTAGACTAATTGAGTAGATACTTGCATTGCACAACATGTGACCAAAAATAGGTAAAATGGGACATGTGGGGAGGCCGACTTGTAGTTCAGGCAAGTGAGATAGGTGGCTGGGAAGGGCTCTGCAGTGGATTTGGGGAGCAGGAAAACAAGCTGAACATGAAGGGCACTGAGAGCTGAGATACTTTTATTCCAAAAGAGAATAGGAGGGGATGAAAAGACAAAAAGTCACCTCCCAGGTACAATGTGCGCAGGTGAGGGTGGTGGGTACACTCAAAGCCTAGACTGCTGCACCACTATGCAATGCCACCATGTAACCAAAAACTATTTCTACTCCTTACAGCTATTTAAATATAAAACAAAAGCTAAAACAAAACAAAAACCCCAAAGCAACTAATAAAATAAATTTTTAAGAAAGAGACGAAGAGAAGAGAACAGATGGAAAAATATTTGGGTCTGAAGATCACCATCTTCTATTGGAAATTTGTCCCGGGGGCCTATCATGGTTATGTTTAGAATGCTATGGAAAATCACCCTGATGCTTTCTTTGGCAGATGCTCAGAAGTGTCAAGCCCAATGCTTGCCTTACCACACACGGAGGAAGAAGGGCTCCCCTCCGCTGCAACACGTGGGTCCCACTTTGTGAGGTATGTACACACACTGGGGGAGCTGTCGTGTTTTTGCAGTTGAAGTCCTGGCTGACCCTCGTGTCATTCTGTGCTTCCCACCCCCCACGGCAGCACAGTCATGTTCTGCCTGGTGTGATAATTACGTCTCCATATGTCCTTTCTTCCTCCCAGATTGTAAGCATACTAGCCATCGGGGCTCCGTCTCATCTACTTTGGTGCTCCCTGATGAACATATAGGTATCATTTTGGTATAAATATTTGTGGAATTGTATTGATTATGGAAAATAAAACTTAGTACTTTGTCAAATACCATTGAGCCAATATATCCAAAACTTGTCTAAGTTATACATTTATTGAATCTTAATCCCTAGTGGGAGTGCTTATGAGGTGAGGCCGAGGTGCTGAGCTTGGGAGGCCTAGTTAGGAGAATTGGATGAAACTGAAAGAAGAAAAAATAGAATAGGAGGGGAATAGGCCTAGTCATGACATTGCCCCTGAAAAGAGAAATTATAATAGGTATAAGAGAGAATAGGTATAAGACACACACATACACACACACACACAGACATGCATACACACACACACGGGGAAAGAGATAGAGAGAGAGAGAGAGAGAGAGAGAGACAGAGAGAGACAGAGAGAGACAGAGCCAGAGCCAGAGACAGAGACAGAGACAGAGACAGAGAAGGAAAGACAAAGGAGGCACGTGAGACAGAGAGGAGGGACAGGGTAGTAATGTTATCAGAACAGTCTGGGCATAACATCCAAAACTGTTCCAGTTGGTGGGTATGCCATTGATTTTATTTAAAATGTGCTTCATTGGTTCTTTTGATTGCAGAGAGCTGAGATGTGGACTTGCTTTAAAAAATAAAACTTATTTTAAGAATGTACATGCATTGGAGCAAAAATAGGGAAGCCAAAGAGCCATTCCAGTGGTTAGCATAGGCCAGACCGCTCAAGGTCCTTAGTCCCAAACTGGAAGGGAGAGAGTATGACTGGCTCTGCTAATTAGCACCTTAGGGCCAACTACTCCTTGCTTGTGCTAATCCTCCACTCTGTGTCATACCTGTGCAGAGAGAAGTGCTTGGGATAGCTTCCTTGAGTGAGCAAGGGACCATCATACATGTAGATGGCAGCGTAACTAAAATGTCTGGTTTAAACATGAATGATAAAGTCTGACTGTGGTTTGCACCTGTAATCCCAGTTACTCTGAGGTCAAGGCAGGAGGGTTGCTTAAAGCCAGGAGTTCAAGACCAGCCTGGGCAACATAGCAAGATGCCATCTCAAAAAATATATACTTGAATGATCATTTGAAAGGAAAGGAAAATGAAACCCCGAATCATATTTACAGGTAAACCACAACCTTTTACACAAAGATCTGAACCTGTAAAATGATAACAAGGAAGGTATTTGATCAACTTGTCTGAAAAAAATTTTACTCTTATCAGTTTTTTAAGAGTCCTTCTATTAGTCTGTTTGGGTTTCTATAACAAAATATCATAGACTTGGTGGCTTATGAACAACAGAAAATTCATTTCTCATAGTTTTGGAGGCTGGGAAGTCTAAGATCAAGGTGTGGACAGGTTTGGTATCTGGCGAGGTTTCCTTCCTGGTTCATAGATGTTGCCTTCTCACTGAAACCTCACGTAAGAGCGAGTTAGGGAGCTCTCTGAGGCCTCTTTTATAGGGACACTAATCCCATGAATGAGAGTTCCACCCTCATGACCTAATCACCTCCCAAAGGCCCCACCTCCTAATACAGTATCCCTTATCCAAAATGCTTGGGACCAGAAGTATTTCACATTTTGGAATATTTGTATTTTATATGCCTACCAGTTGAGTATCCTCAAATCCAAAATCTGAAATGCTCCAATGAGCATTTCCTTTGAGCAACGTGTTGGTGGCACTTAAACATTTTTCGGATTTTGAAGCATTTTGGATTTCAGATTTCGGTTTTGGGATGCTCAACCTGTACCAAAACATTAGGGGCTAAAATATCAACATACGAATTTTTGGAGGAGATGCAAACATTCAGTCTATGACAGTTGCCAACCGTTTTGGCTTCAGGAACTGGTTTCATGGAACACGGTTTTTCCACAAACTGGGGGTTGGGGTATGGTTTCAGGGTGATTCAAGTGCGTAACATTTATTGTGCACCTTATTTCTAATATTATTACATTGTGATATGTAATCAAATAATTATACAACTCCCCATTAAAAACAAGAGTCATGGATGGAAGTGGTAAATAAAATAATGGGCGGGCCATGGACAGACTAAATAAGTGTCAGATTCTGACTTAAAGCCCGCCAGCAGCTGCTGCTGTACAACCTAAGTGCATCAAGTCACTTCCTATCCACTGATGAAGTTTCGATATGAGTCTGCAAGAAATTGATTTATTATGGTCTCTGTGCAGTCATGCTTCAAAGTCAAATGTAAACGTGTTTACTGCTGATGTTGATCTGTATTCGCAGCCACTCCCCAGCTAGCATCATCGCCTCAGCTCCACCTCAGATCCCCTGGCATTAGATTCTCCTGAGTGCATTCACAGTTCTTGGTAGGGTTCGTGCTTTTATGAGACTCTAATGCCTCCGCGGATCTGACAGCAGATGGAGCTCAAGTGATAATGCGAGCGAAGGGGAGCAGCTGTAAATACAGATGAAGCTTTGCTTGCTCACCTGCCACACACCTCCTGCTGTGTGACCTGGTTTCTAACAGGTCACAGGTACTGGTCCATGGCCTGGGGCTTGGGTACCCTGGTTTACAACATTCCTACATTATTTTATAAATTCATTTTTAACTCGTTTCTGTTTCTCTTCAGTACTTTAACTCACACCATATGTGCTGGGTAATTTTTCAACTTCTAAATGGGCCTTCTTCTCTTGAAAATAAGTGGGTTTATTCACAGATTCTTGGAAATAAGGCATCAGAGCCTTTTCTGACTTCTCAGGAGAGTGTGCAGAGACAGACAGCTCTACACCTGACATCTGCTTCCTTCAGTACCCTTCAAGGTCTTTGACCTGTATCTCTCAAAACCCCTTCCAAATCACTCCAAACCACTTTATACTTATCAGGGCCAGTAAATGCTCCCACAGCATAAATAGTTGTTCCTGTCAAATTGGTTGGACTGTGTCTTCAGGGAAGACAATATTAATGCCTTTTTTTTCACACCTCACAAGCAAAAATTCATTACGGCAACAGGCAAGTCGTGGAAACATATTTCTCTGGTGTGCTTTTGTTGTCACGTTACTGGAAATAAATATCTCTGATGCTGTGGTTGCTGGAATAATGAAAATCTAAGTAGATGGTGGTGTTTGGGCAAGTTATTTAATCTCTTTGTGCCTCAGTTTCCTAGTCTTCTTAGTACCTCTCTTGGCTCTGTGGGCTCATTGAATTTTCTTGTGTTCTCACCAGCTGATAATAGGGTCATTCTTCTCGGGGTCCCAGTGGTCACTGAGAGCTGTTTGTGGGATGCCATTGTGTGACAGGCTCAAGAAGATCCAGGCAAGGGCAAGCCTTGACTGAGAGAGGACTGCAGTTTACATCAGCTGCATGCCTCGCCTGAGGTGCTTGGCGTGATGTCTCAATCCCAGAAGCTCTTGAAAAGCAAAAGGCAGCCACAGGCGAGCAGGGGAAACAGAACCAATCTGTTAAATGCAAAGGTGTTTACTCTGTATCCTAGCCTTAGAAATGCTCATATCCCACCAGGGGGACAGAAGGGAGCTTATAGAAACATATTGTGAGTGAAGCAGACGGGGTGTTATGATTTTCAAAAATCTGCCATAACCTTCTGGTTCAGGTTTTGTTTCCCTGAGGGCAAGAGAGTGAGGTTTTATATTTTTTCCTTATGTAGGAGTTCACATCCAGATAAAGCCTACCGTGACTCTACGGGTGAATATTTGGAAGGAATGCTTATGCTTCCACGGTGAGGATAATTTTGGAAACCAAGATATGCTGATTGATGATGGAGAGTGTGCCTAACCAGTATTGAGGCAATTTATGTGACTGCTAGAACAGGCTTTTTCAATGACATGCAACTGACTGAAAAAGAGTGCACAGTGATTAAGAGACAGACTTGGAAACCAGACTGCCTGGGTTTCAATCTGCTCTACCACCTACAGGTTAGGTGATCTTGGGCAAGTTATTTAATCTCTTTGTGCCTCAGTTTCCTAGTCTTGTAAAAAGTCAAGATTTGTAAAGGGTTCAGACTGGCTCTGGTCTCTAGTAAGCTCTATGTAAGCTCTTGTTACACATAGACATACACATACACAAGGTCTTGCCGTTACTCTAGCGAGGTTCCCAATCAACTGTTTTGACCTTCAACAAGTCCCTTTACTTCTTTACACTCAGTCCTTCAGCTATAAAGCGAAAGAGTTGGACTAAGCTCCATTCTAGTTTTATAGCCTATGATTCTGTGTCGTGGTGTTTGGAATTGGTGGTAACGATACAGAGAATACTATGGAAATGACTGTCGGAGACCACATTGAATCATGTGTAGAAATTGGTGTTGACAACTCAAATGTCTGTCCAGTATTTGAAGGTGTGGGGTGGTATGTGTACAATCTTGGATTCAGAAGGTTATATCTATACAGGCATCTGGCAGAGAAAAAGAAACAGACACGCTCTCACCAACCATGTGATATTTTCCCATCAAAAATAATAACTTTATGATCCAGACTGAGTAGAGCCTGGTTAATGTTCAGATCAGGAAATATCTATCTTTTAATCAGAAGAAAGAAAAAGTCAAAGGTTTAAAAATAGCAGAGGAGCTTAACAACTCTCCAGGCTAAGCTGAGTGTGTAGTGAGATACAGGCTGTTGAGAAAACTTTCCCTGATATCCTCAGGGAAGAAACTGTGAAATAAAGCAACCGAGCAGAGATTTTTTTTTAAAGAGCAAGATAAATTCCGCGTTATTTGGATAATTTACTTTTTATAAAATTGGAGAAAATTTAAATTCTCAAGTTGGGTGGAAAAGAGACATAGCCAAAAGACCACACCATTCCCTTGAAAAAAAGAATGACGTACCTTATAATGTACAACTCAAATCATTTCTGAGTATCTTTAGGATTTAAAATTTAAAAAAAATTTTCCCTTTGTTCCTCAACTGTAACAAGAGGTGTGTTTTAAATACAGCCTTGACTTTGAGCTCTTTGTAAAGAAAAGAACACTGCTGAAAAGAGCCATGAATAAATAAGAAGTCGGTGTTGATTTGCAAATATTTTCTCAAAGGTCTCAGGGTCACTGAAGTATTGGAAAATGGGAAAAGGGAACAGATAAAAGAAAGAGCACCAACAAAAAGTGAAAACTTTAAGGGAAAATACACCGAGAAGCAGAAAAATTTAATTAAATTAAAGTTTACTGGAAGGGTCAAGATGTTATAAGAACCACATCAAGTAGAAAGACCTCTGAGAGAGAAAGAGGCATACCAATAAATAAAAAGGAGAGTTGCGATAAGACTTTAAATGGATAAGGCTGTGAACCTGCTGTTCTCTGAACAGGCTGATTTTCAAAACCTAGGCAAGGTCTTCACTATTAGAAAGTCATGAGGACCTTTTAAAAAAGCCTGAGATATTGTATTCAGTTTGAGGCTTTTCTCTGCCGGGAAGATGAAGACAAACAGGGGTGGGAATTCAGAGTTTAAAACACACACACACACACCCACACACATACACACACACACACACACACACAATTCAAGTATTTCAGGGTCTATGGAGAATTGACTTTCCAAGAGAAAGTATGAATAAATAGAATAAATAATAGATTGGCTTACAAAGTCTAAAGGAAAGGAGGTGGTATATTGTATGTGCCTGAAATTTAACAGTGAAAACCATGAGGTAGCAGGCAGTGTCTCATTTAAATCCCATGAGCTTATTTAGTCATCAGTGAGATTTCACCTTTTGCTGGAATTGCTGATGTTTATTTATCAATATTGGTTGTATACATGGGACATTTGTAGATACATACACGCACACACACATGCATCCATATAGCCAGTAAGTGTTCAGTCTTTCTTTCCTTTTCTCTACATGTTCTTTTTGAGTTGATGACCTCCGAAGTTACTGAGAATGGAGCTTCTCTTATCTCCTCTAAAGAGATTTAAGAACCATACTTGATTGGCTGAACTCGAGTTTGATCTTCTCATAAAGGTTCACTTTTGCACACAGGGAATTATTGAGTGGGGCAGGCAGGGAGTGAGATATTGCTAGTCTCTACAGAACTAAGGGAATTGGGCACATGCAATCATTTTACTCTCCCTGTGAAAGAGACGAGAAAGTCAGTAAAAGAAACGGAGATCCACTGAAATAAATTATTAACACATCTGAACAGGTAAGAGGTTCAGAATAGACAGATTAAATATTGTTTTGCAGCCGAGTGTGACTGTTTTCTCCTATTTTCGACTTATTACCTGGTCATTCTCTTCTCTACCCTAATTCCAAGCCTTTTACATCCCAGGTGCAAGAAGTAAAAACATATTTGATAGATAATGCAAATAGTTTTACAGAAGGGTGGGTCTAGGGAGGATAGTGTTGAGTTTTGAAATGGTTGAATGTTTTTAACCTTATTTAAAATTCTTTCTGGCTGTGTAAGCCATAGATTACCGTGTGCTGTGGTTGGGTAGTTGTGTATGTTCCATCACTGAACGCACTGGGCCGAGAAGTTAAGCAAATGTTGTTTTGTGCTGCCAGCTGGGCTTCAAAATGTGGCAGTCCCTGTGTTTGTGGCTGACTAGTATTTTTCAAGAAAATATAAAATTCATCATCTTTTCTGTCAGCATGAGATCACTGAATCATTAAGACTCACCGGCACAGACTGTAGCAAAAAGATGTTTTCCTTTGCTATGGATTTAATCATTTTATGGGGAGGGGTTTTCAAACAAAAAACCCTTTGCGTTTAATGCAGTAAAGATGGCATTTAATGCACAACATGTAATAATAGAAGCTATCATAACGAAGTCAAGGTGAAATGAATCCTGGAAAGTGGCAGTTACAATTTGATAACTAGAATTAAATGCGGAGGGCCAAGATAAAATTAGAGACAGCAGTAACATCTCCCGGTGACCAGCAGGGGTCACCCAATAACCAGAAAACAGACACGAGGCTGTCGCCTTCCCGGTGCTGAAACGCAGAACGAAAAATGCTCCCTTGCGAGGCATCGGGAAGCCTTGTGGAGAAATGCACGGAACTCAGAATCCTAGCTCAGAACGGAAAACCAGAAATGACGTTCTTTGCTGGGGGAGCGGAAAAAACCTCAAGGCCCACCCTGGGGCTCTGCTATGTGCAGGAGAGTGAAGAATGGAGTCAGTTGAGGCTGGGGCAGGAGAGAGAGGAGGACACGGAAGGGGGAAGCATTCCCTGTTGAGTTCAGATGCCACTGATCTCACTTCAGAGATCCAGAACAGAGAGCCCAGCCTCCAGTCAGCCTTCCTTTGCCATGTTCTAGTACAGAGCATTAGAAACTGTTTCTGACCCCTTATGTTTCAGAGGCTTTTGTAAAATGCATTTTAAAAAACGGTTCGGATCACCGGGTTTTCCCGCAATGATTCTTCCGTTCTTCTTACAGCTGCTCTCACGTCCTTTTCTCTTCAGTGTCTGCCATAAAAAAAAGCACGTGCGCGGCCATCTAGTCTTTGTCGTTGGATTCTTGGATAATTTTCTGAAAGGCCCTTCAGGAGGACGTCTTGGTAATAAAGGCACCAGCTAACTGACTGAGAGAGCTCTGTGTCATGCTCTGCCCTAAGCTATTGCTGAACACGTGTATGTCTGATCATCCTCAAAAGGGCTTTATGATGTAGACACCATTTAAGGATGGCAAAACTGAGCTTCACAGAGAGCAGAGGACCCCAGGGTTGCCTGATGCATGTTCTGAACACTCGTGCTGTTTGACTGCAAATCTTAGCCATAGAGGATAAAGGGACATTAAAATTCAACCAGTCCAACCTCCTGCTGGATGCTCAAATTCTTCTTATGGCATCTGTGTCAGCTGGTCCCCTTGCCGTGGTTTTACACCTGCTGTGATGAGGACTCATGAGTTTACTGTCTTTGGACAGCCCCAACTGTAAGAGGGTTCTGCCTTATAGTTAGCTGGGAAAAACAAAACAAAACAAAACAAAACACATCTGAGAGCTAGTCTCTTCCACTTAATCCTACATGTTTTCCTCCTGGCGGGTCAACACAAGAAGACCAAATTCTCCTCAGGACAGTACTTTTTACACGGGAAGGGAGCTACTCTGAATCCCCCAAGTCTTCTGCTTATTGAGTGCACCAAGATCTCTCAGAGGTCTCTTATTTCAATTTTTAAATATGGTATCATTTTCAATCCTTCCTTCACCTGAATGAACTGCATCTGTCCATATTCTTCTTAACATGTGGTGCCCAGAGCAAAGTGAGGTTTGTGTACTGGCCTCTGTCACCTCTGTTTTCAAGATACTATATTTCTACTGATGCCTGTTTACTAAGAAGCACACTCATTGTTTTTTTCCTCTTACTTCTTGTCTATTTTCATTTTCCAGAAGTGATATATATGTATATGTGTGTGTATGTGTGTGTGTGTGGGTGTGTGTGTGTGTATTTCTGGATTCTAAGATTAATATTTCAATGTACAGCAAAAAAAACTTAGTAGCAGCATGTAAAAGAAGCATGTAACATTTTGTAATGTGGTACACAATGGCAGGATTCAACCTCCCAAAACATTAATTGACTTTTAAAAAATTAACATTATGTGTCAGTGGTGCTTTACAAATTATGGTGAACACATTAGGCTGGGTTGAGGTGGTAAAGTCATTTTTATGTTCATCCTTAGTTTATGAATTTGCCACCAAATTGCTAGCCAGTTATTGCTATACTTTTATGAAAAACTCATATTTAAATAACTTTAGATGCGTAGTTTATAGAAATAATATGCTAAAGCCATTGCCATCTTAAGAACAGTTAACAAGTATGATTTTTAAAACTACTCAACTTATCCCAGGAGAGTGTTTTGAACAAGTAGGAAAACAGAATTAAACAGCGTATCAAGCAAAGTGGTGACTGACTTAATATTTCTATTTTCTTCCTAGGGGACTCAGAATATTATATGCAAACAATCTGAACTAAGGTTGCATAAGATGTCAATTCAAAGTTATTCAAGTTATTTTACAGGCATTAAAAAAAACACCTTGCAGTATAATTCTCAAATTTCACAAGTGAACAAAATCTATTTGCACATAGTTGCACCCAGATGACATAAATTTTTAATGTGGCTAAACTCCATTTGAATGTATGCCAAGATAGAGGCAATGATTAGCTTATTTTGAAAATTATCACTTTAATCTTTCCCATTATTGGATAGCCTCTAACAAGGAGAAAGCCTGTCTGACCTCTTAAATAGTCATAAAATTGAAGATCTGAGCTTGACCTCTGGACCTTCTGCTGACCCAAAGCAAATCAGACCTTCTTCAGGACTTGACTTGAAAGATGTTGAGCGAATACTTAGAGGAATGATTATAGAGTTTAAGCCGTAAAGCAGAAGAAGACAGAGAACATGATTTAAGAAACATCTTCCTGTTCACAAGGGAAAGGAGCTCTGAGAATGTAAAAAAAGAAAGATCAGGAGGGTTGAAAGTTGGAATTAGGTAGTGTTTGTACATCTCAAAAGAGATTCAGTGCCATAGTTCTTTGAGTCTCAAAAAAGACTGGCTATGAAAAGGCGAAAACTTCAGCTAAATTGAGAAGGCCTCAAAAATAAACAGAGATCTGTGCCCACCTAAAATCCAAAGAAGAGGCATTTTTACTGCTATGGTTTCAGTGTGTCCCCACAAAAGCATGTGCTGGGAACTTAATCCCCAATGCAATAATGTTGAGAGGTGGTGTCTGACAGGAAGTGTTTAGGTGATGGGGCCCCCTCCTCATGAATAGATTAATGCTGACTTGGGGCTGTGAGTTCAGTCTATTGCTCTTTCTCATCCTCTCTGCTCTTTTGCTATGAGATGATGCAACAAGAAGGCCCTCTACAGATGCCTGCGCCTCTATCTGGGACCTCCTGGCCTCCAGAACCACGAGTCAATACATTTTCGTTCATTATAAATCACCCAGTTTGTGGTATTCTGTCATAGCAGCACAAAACAGAGTAAGATAGAAAATTGGTACCAAAAAGTGAGGCTGTTGCTACAACAAATGACTGAAAAAGTGACAGTGGCTTTGAAATGTGGCTGTGGGCAGAGACTGAAAGGTTTTGGAGGAGCAGGCTAGAGAAGTCTGTGTTGTCATACACAGTGTGTTAAGGGTGTTTGTATTGAGAGCATAGAAGAAGAAAAGAACTGCAGGAAAAGTATGGAACTTCTTAAGGATTGTTTAAGTGGTCATGATCAGAATGTTGGTAGAAATATGGATGGTAGGGGCCATTCTAATGAGGTATCAAAAAGAAATGGGAAACATACCTTGGAAAGTGGAATAATGGCCATTTTGTTATAAAGTGACAAAGAATTTGGTTCCTGCACAAGGGCTTTATCAAATGCAGAATTTAATGGCAATGAACTAGGAGATCTGGTAGAAGAAGTTTCTAAGCAAAACAGTGAAAGAGCTATGTGGCTTCTTTTAACTGCATACAGTAAAATGAGAGGAGAGATAAATAATTTAATGACAGAATATATAATTAAAAGGGAAGCAAATGCAAAAATTTGGAAAATTTCTAACCTGGTCATGTAAAGAATGAAAAAACAGGTAAAGGTGCAGAAAGTGACCCTTTGATAAAAGAATTAGCATGAACAGAAGGAAGCAAAGCCAGGTGCTATTCAGCAAGTCAATGGGAGAACGACCCTGAAAGAACTCCAGAGATCTTGGAGGCTGCCTGATCCAGAGCTCGAGGAGTTCAGAATGGGTTCATCTGGGGTGCGTTCTACAGGCTCACTGCCCAGGGCTGCCCCAGGACTCTGCTCCTCAAATTCTGGCACAGACTCCTTGGCTTCCCCAGCAGCAGCTCCAGAAGCTCCAGGTGAGGAGCTCTGGAGGGTGCAAGTGGTAAGCCTTGGTGATATCCACTTGATGCTAATTCTGCAGGAACACAGAATGCAAGAGCTGTGGGCATTCCTTCCTCCAACTAGATTTCAAAGGGTTTTGTGGACTGTATGGGGACTCAGGCAGAGACTTATCGCAGGTGTGGGAGCCACTGCAGACAGTTCCCCCCGAGACCCCTGAGCGGTACAGCTACCAGTGTGCAGCACAAGTCTCAGAGCGTGGCAGGCATGAGACTCCAACCTGGGAGAGCTGGCCTGAGCCCAGCAAAGCCAAAGGGGCAGGGCTGCCTGAGGCCTTGGGGCCCCAACCCCCATCCCCAGAAAGTAGGACATGGAGTCAAGAAAGACTATTCTGGAGGCTTAATGCTTAACATTTGTCTTGTTGGGTTTTGAACTGATTTGGGACCTGTTATCCCTTTCTTCTGTCCTATTTCTCCCTTTTGGAATGGGAATGTCTGTTCTATGTCTACTGTGTCTTCTATTGTATTTAGAAGAAGGATGAGAAGTTGCGTGGAGCAGAGGCAAGTCCTCCACTGGAGTCTCTTAAGACCAAACAGCCTGCATAAGGCACAAGAGTGAGGCCATCATGAGCTGGGTGCAGAAAACTTGTTTGACTTCACAGGCTCATGGCTGGAGGATAACTTGCGTCAGGATGACTAGTACCTTGAGTCTCTCCCATATCTGATTTAAATGAGACTCTGGACTTTGAATTTTTGAGTTGATGCTGGAGCAAGTTAAGACTTTTGGGGATATGAGGATGAATGAATTTTTTTTAATATGAGAGGGACATAAATTTGTGGAGCCAGGGGAGGACTCCTCAATGCAACAATGTTGAGAAGTGTGTCCTAATGGGAGGTGTTTAGGCCACGAGGGATCCACTCTCATGAATGGATTACTGCTAATTACAAAAGGACTTGAGGCTGTAAGTTTGATCTCTTGTTCTTTCTTGCCCTTTCTTTATCTTTCCATCTTGAGATGAATCAGCAAGAAGGCTGTTGCAAGATGTCAGCTCCTTGATCTTGAACTTCCTAGCCCTCAGAATCATAAGTCAATACATTTATGTTTATTATATATTATAAATTACTTAGTCTGTGGTACACTAAGTCCTCAGTTAATAGGTTAATTGATAGGTTATTGGAAACTATGACTTTAAGCTAAATAACATGTAACAAAACCAACGTATAATTCATCAATGTTGTAATAAAACGATATTGAACTAAGTGTTGTTATTTGAGGACCTGCTGTACACCATTTCACTTTTTTTTTTTTGAGTTGGAGTCTCACTCTGTCGCCCAGACTGGAGTGCAGTGGCTGCTCCTGGCCACCGCAGCCTTGACCTGTTGGGCTCCAGCAATCCTTCCGTCTCAGCCTTCCAAGTAGCTGGAACAACAGGCGAGCGCTACCACGCCCAGCTAATTTTTGATTTATTGTAGAGATGAGGTCTTGCCAAGTTGCCCAGGTGGGTCTCGAACCCGCGGGCTCAGGCAATCCACTCACCTCAGCTTCCCAAAGCGCGGGATTACAGGCTGAGCCATCGAGCCCGGCTACCATTTCACTTAAAGTTGCAGTTTCCAAGAACCCACCAGTGGTGTTAAGTGTGGACTTACTGTGTTCTGTGATAGCAGCAAAAAAGGTTAAGACACTAAGTGTCTCATATCAACACAGCTTTAGAAGATAAAAAATAAAGATATACTGTTCTTAAGCAATGATAGCCTCATAGCAATGATTGCACAATTCCTAGGATGGTAAAGGGAGGCCATTGCTGCTATTGGCAAACACGAGTGGTAAGGGGCAGGTGTGTGGGGCAGAGAGGGAGTAAGTGCAAAGTCCAGGCTGATGGGACATGATCAAAATGACCTAATTAGATTCTTATAAAATACTTGGAGTAGATCAAAGGTCATAAATTCAAATACTTACAAGGGCTGAATGATGAGCTCACTGGTGTGCCGACTCTTTCTCTTTTTGGAACCCTGAAACTACTAAGTGAAGAGGCCTGAGCAAGCCTACAGGAGGATGAGAGGTTGCATGGAGCATAGGCAAGTCCTTCGTTGGAGTCTCTTAAGACCAAACAGCCTGCATAAGACACAAGAGTGAGGCCATTTTTAGCTGGGTGCAGTGGCACGTAGCTGTAGTGCCAGCTACTCAGAAGGTTGAGGTAGGAGATTTGTTTGAACCCAGGAGTTTGAGTGCAGTTGGGCAACATAGTAAAACTCTGTCTTTAAATTAAAAAAAAAAAAAAAGAGTGCGGCCAGGTACAGTGGCTCAAGTCTGTAATAGAATCATTTTGGGAGGCAGAGGTGAGAGGATTGCCTGAGTCCAGGGGTTTAAGACCAGCCCGGGCAACTTGGCGAGACCTCGTCTCTACAATAAATAAAAAAATTAGCTGGGCATGGTGGCGCGTGCCTGTAATTCCAGCTACTTGGAAGCCTGAGGCGGAAGGATCGCCTGAGCCTAGCAGGTGGAGGCTGCTGTGGCCATGAGTGTGCCACTGCACTCCAGCCTGGGAGTGAGATTTCAACTAAAAAAAAAAAAAGGGTAAGACCAACTTAGACCATCTTGCTTCAGCCAAGGCACCAACTGACCACAGAGGTTGGCCATGCTATTCCAGACTGTCTAGCTAACACAGAGAAGGGCAATGAATTATAGATGACTGTTACCTTTTAAAAGATGAAAACCTTTATTATTCTCAACTTTTAAAACTGAAAAAAATCTGTTTGCACATTGTTTTAATATAGCTCTACCCTGAATATAACACTACTTTTTAATATGGTTAAATGACATTTCAATTTGTGTCAAGATAAAAGCAATGATTAGTATTCTGAGAAATCAGCATTTTAATCATTCACTATTATTGGACAGCTCCAAACCTTGTTGTGTTGTAAGGTCAACAAGAGTGATATTTAATCATATATGCTGATGAAGTATTTATTTGCTGAAATTTGAAGGAAACTTTGAGCAACCTCTTGGTGCAAACTGATGCTTACCTCTGCTCTGCCCTGGACCCCAGAATTCCACAGTTTAGCAATTAATTCCCAAAGGTTAAGGTATCTTAGATTTTCCCCACCGTTAAAGGCCAGAAAATTTAGAGGTTGTTTAATCCAGAAGAAACAGTCAACTGACAGTCTGAAGGCCAAATTTGGCCAGGAGGTGTGTTCTATTTGGCCTACACAGTGCTGGCTCAAAAATTTTAAAAGTTTGAATTCTTTATGGTGCCAAATTTTTGAAAGTGGATAATTACATTGAAAAAAACCATATTTCCAAATTCCCTTGAAAAATTTAGGAGATTTGGCAACCCTGAGCCTGCATGATAACAGTTTACAGAAGCAGAATGTAGGCTTTAATACTGAATATATATACTGAAGTCAAATGCCCTCCAGACGGCAGATGCCTGCTGAGTCCCCGAGGAAGCCACCCCTCTTCATAGTCTTACAGCTCGGTTGCTTCACTCATCCATGTGACACACTCAGCCTCTGGTTAGGTTTGGGAATTGATGATCTCCGATCTATTCCAACTGACTCCGTTTTTGCGGGTGAGCAAATAGGGGCTCAGGTAAAAGTGACTCTGTCATCAGCCCGTGACTGAACCTTAAGAGTCTGGTGGAAGTTGAAAGCATTATCAGCTGTGGAACTGATGCTGATCTCCTTCCCACCTGGAAGGCAGCTGAGGGAAGTGCTGATTTCGGAGCATGTGTGAGTAGAATAGAAGAGTCTGGGATGCTTCAGGACAAGAAGGTGGGGGAGTAGCTTCCGGAAGCCAGCAATTGTTGTTTTTAAGTAGCCAGAGGATGGGAAGCCCCAGAAGGGAAAGGAAAAGCTAAAAGAGGACTGACAAGGTAAGGAGAACAAACATCCTTAGAGTCATTGTTCTGTTCCTCTTCTGCCGTGTTGGGCTGGAAGTCTTTGCTGGCAGAATCTTGTCCTCCTGATTATGCAATAGACACTGAAATGCTGTAAAGTCTCCCGAGACCACAAAAGAGACTATGAGATTTCAGCTATATTGATAGTAAAGTCTTTATTTAAAAATATATTTCTTACAGTCTTCCTTTCTGTTCATTAGCCAAGACCTGTCTTGTAATTATTTCTTGAATTGTCATCTTTCTCCAGTCTTATTCTCACTGTCACTACCTGCGTTGAGATCATCTTCTCTCTGCCAGCCTGATCTCCATATTTGTGATGGGCCCTTACCAGGCCTGTCCTGCTCTGTTCCTCCCATGCCTTGTAAAGCAAGAGATGAATTATTGAACTTGCTCACAGATTGGTCATGACTTTAGAGCTGCATTGAGATTTCACCTGTGATAATATAACCTGTGAGCGATCTATCAGGATGTGCTGGTGGCTCTTTCAGGAATGATATTTAGAATCCACCTGCTAGATGCAGAGAGCAGAGTTTGCTAATGGTGGTTTTTGCAAGCATAGAAGTTAATTATCCTAAAGTGCAAGGTTGCTGTAATTGGGGAATATGTAGTTTGGTAAACCCATTCTTGGTATGTCCCAAGGCCTGGCAGGACCTTGCTGTGTGGATGGATAGATGGCAACCATTGCCACCAACCAGGGGCATTTCCAATGAAGAAATGGGACAGTCACTGTACATTCTGCAGCCTAATGTCCTCAGGATGTCTTTTGTTAAAAATGGATCCTTTGAGCTTTTTAGAGCAAAGGGTAATCGGTATGTGTCAGAGGCCTCAGTTTCAGCAATTCTCAAACTTGGTTTCTGGGTATACTAATGTATACTAATACTATACTGCTTTCAACTTTCTCCAATCCAATTCCTTTTCTGTTTGACTAACAGAATAATGTCTTTTTGTTTTTTTGAGTCAGGATCTCTGTTGCCCAGGTTGGAATGCAATGGTGTGATCATGGTGCATTATAATCCTTGGCACAGTGATTCTCCCGCCTCAGTCTCCTGAACAGCCAGGACTATAGGCGATCATCACCACACTAAGCTAATTAAAAAAAAAAAATGTAGATACAGGGTCTTGTATGTTGCTAAGGCTGGTCTTGAACTCCTAACCTTAAGTGGTCTTTCTGCCTCAGTCTCCCAAAGCACTAGGATTACAATGTGAGCCACTGCACCTGGCCTAGAATAATGTTTTAGTCAACAAAACTAATGATGTCATCTCTCTACTTTTAAAATGCATCTCTTTGCTCTCAGAATAAATTCCAGGTTCCTCACCTCCTTCTAACCGTTCGAGCTTCTTTTCTACTTTCTTCTCTTTCATACTTTAAAATTCAGCCACACAAAATTGCTTTTAATTCTGAAATGAACCTTGATCTCTCTCCAGCCTCTTGAATTTTGCTCAGTCTGTTTTCCTGCCTGAAGTATGTATCTTCTGATCATGTTTGTCTGGCTAATTTCTGTGCACCCTTCAGGTTTTATCTGGTAGGTTGTTTTCCTGAATCTTGGTTGGTTGCTCTTGCTAAGTGTTTCCATAATACCTAGTGCTTCAATTTTCATGTAGTTATTATGCTATACTGTAAAATCTTATGTACTTTTCTGTATTTTCTACTAATTGTAAGCTCTGTGAGGGCAGGGATTATGTCCAGCTTGTTCATGGTTTCATTCTTTTATCAGGTGGTAATAAATGAATGAATATTGGTTGATGAATGAATAGATTAAGCAGAAGGAAGAAGCAGAAATATTTAACGAATCAGTGAAGCAAACAACTTTACTATGATATTCTTTATTGGAGAGGTAGCTGCCTACTTACATCTTGAAAGACAACTTTGACACGACCTTGGTGAGACAAAGTAATTGGCTAGTGAATTTCTCATGACCAGTCTAATTTATATTAATTTCTCCTCTTTGTTTTCTGTGACCTTTAAAATTCAACAGTTTAAAAACTCAGTAATTGAAATACTTTAATAGACAGTGTCTTCCAACAACTATATTTCTATACACATTAGCCACTTACCCTTTGCAACTTTGGGGATTCTTTGAACCTGCAAGTGATTATATTAACCCAAACTATAATCATTTCTTTGGCATAAATAAAGTCAAGCAGTTAGCAAGAGGCCAAAATCCCTAGCAGCCATTTCAGTACAATTTGGATAGATGCAGATGAAATTATGGAGTTCCATTTTATTTGCTGGATGCTGTCCCAGTGATGAGCTTAGCCATATCAGAGAGTTCAGAGAGATCAGAAATGGAGGTAGGGAGAGGATACACTGTTGTAAATAATTATTCCGTGTTAGGATGAGCTTTCTTTTGCTCTGACCAACAAAGAGACTAGCTCTAGACCTCTGACCATATGATCCTATGTGGATTTAAAAAAATTCACCAATGTTTTCAAAACATTAATTATATTCTCTTTACAGAGTCCAACACTTCTGCAGCTGGTGGTGGTAGGGGAGGTGGGGGAGGGGAATGGTTAATTCAAATGCTGTAATTATTTCGGAACTGGAAACAGAATTGAAATGACCCAGATGGTTAGCTTAATGAAGCAGATCCAGAACTTATGCCAAGAAGAGTCAGAATCACGCTTCCTCCTCTATGTGCATGCATGTGTGTGTGCATGTGTGCACACAAGTGTGCATGCATGGTTGATTTTTGACTGAAGTCAGTTTGGGGTTATAGGAATGAAAGTGTGGCAGACCACAATAGCCGTGCACGGGAAAGAAATCAACAAACCACAGAGCCTTTCCCTGTTGTGGCCTCCCTCTGGCATGCCTACCACCCTCTCAATGGTGCCAGTATGGAAATCCCCCTTCCTTTGGTTTTTAAAATAGACTGTACTTCCTGGGAGTGTATGGTGCCTTTTGGATAAGGTGCTTGAGGCAGTTCAAGCAGGACTGTGGCCATCTAGGCTGGTGACTTGTGCCAGGGCATTTGTCCAAAACTCTGTCTCCAGCAAAAATCTCATATTGTGCTACATGCTGGAGCAACAGTGAAAATCGCCTTGTCTATGGACTTTGGTTACCAATATGAGCTGCACAACTGCGGCAATGCCAGGAGGCAAAGGGCAGGGACAAGGCTCAAGACCAAAATTGTATCTACTCAGGTTTAACACAAGGGAAAAAGTTTTTTCCTCTTGATTAAATGACTTGATGTATGCAAATCTTCAGAACAGTGCTGGGTACATAGTACATATCTAGTTATATGCTAGCCATTCTTATCTTATTCTTCATTTAATGTCTTAGCTGTGGGTCTTGCTGTGCTTATAATTCACAGGTGTTTTCAATTAACAGAAAGAGCCACAGGCTTTTTGTTGGACATGGAGGGAGACTGACTTGAGAACTGATTGTGGTACCTGTGCTGCCTTGGATAATTGTGAATAAGTCTTTTTTTTTTTTTTGAGTTGGAGTCTCACTCTGCTGTCCACACAATTCACCTTCGAATTTGGTTTTGTTAAGAGGCTGATTTTGATTTTCATTTCTTTGATGATTAATGAGGCTGAGCATTTTTTCATGTGTCTGTTGGCTGCTTGTATATCTTCTTTTGAGAAGTGTCTATTCATGTTTTTGCCAACTTTTTAATGTGGCTGTTTTTTTCCTTTAGGCATGTTTGAGTTCCTTGTAGATCCTGGTTTTTAGGCCTTTGTCAGATATGTAGTTGGTAAATATTTTTTTTCCCATTCTGTGGGCTGCCTCCCCATTCTCTTGATGGTTTTTTTTCCTTTTTTTTTTTGAGTTGGAGTCTCACTGTGTCACCCAGGCTGGAGTGCAGTGGAACGCTCACAGTCACCATAGCCTCGACTTGCTGGGCTCAGGCGATCTTTCCGCCTCAGCCTTCCAAGTAGCTGGAACGACAGGTGCATGGCACCATTCCTAGCTAATGTTTTGATTTATTGTTGAGATGAGGTTTCACCAAGTTGCCTAGGCTGATCTCTAACCCCTGGACTCAGGTAATCCTCTCTCCTTGGCCTCCCCAAGTGCTGGGATTACAGACTTAAGCCACTGTGCCTGACTCTTTTGCTTTGCTGAAGTTTTTCAGTTTGATGAGGTCCCACTTGTCTATCTAATCTCTATGGCATGGACTTTTGGGGTTTTGATCTGGAATTGGTTGCCTATTTCAATTTCGGAAAGGGTGTCTCCTGCATTTTCTTTTCTTTCCGTCCTTCTTTCCTTCTTTCCTTCCATCCCTCCTTCCTTCCATCCTTCCTTCCGTCCTTCCTTACTCCCTCCCTCCCTCCCTTCCTTCCTTCCTTTCTTTTTTTTTTGAGTTGGAGTCTCACTCTGTCTCCCAGACTGGAGTCCAGTGGCCACTCCCGGCCACCGCAGCCTTGACCTGCTGGGCTCCGGCGATCCTTCCGCCTCAGCCTTCCGAGTAGCCAGAATTACAGGCATGCGCTACCACGCCCGGCTGATTTTTTAAATTTATTGTAGAGATGAGGTCTCGCCAAGTTGCCCAGGCGGGTCTCGAACCCACGGGCTCAGGCAATCCACTCACCTCAGCCTCCCAAAGCACGGGATTACAGGCAGAGCCACCGAGCCCGGCTTCTTTCTTTTTTGAGTTGGGGAGTCTCACTCCATTGCCCAGGCTGGAGTGCAGTGGCACACTCATGGCCACCCCTGTGTCAACCTGCTGGGCTCCAGCAATCTTTCCGCCTCAGCCTTCCAAGTAGCTACAGGAACATGCTACCATGCCAGGCTAATTTTTGATTTAGTGTAGAGATGAGGTCTCGCCAAATTGCCCGGGCTGGTCTCGAACCCAGGGACTTGGGCAATCACTCACCTCGGCCTCCCAAAGTGCTGGGATTACAGGCTGAGCCACTGAGCCTGGCCTCCTGCATTTTCTAAGATCCTTAAAGTTTGGGGTTTCACATTCAGGTCTTTGATCAATTTGGAGTTGATTTTTGTATATGGTGATAGGTATGTGTTCTGTTTCATTTTTCTGCACATGGTCAGTCAGTTTTCCCAGCATCGTTTACTGAATAGAATCGTGGGGCACATAACATGAACAAGGGTACCTAATCTCAAACCAGGCAAAGTGGGGACCAAAGGGAGGCCCAAACTTTACCCTATGACGACCACCTGAATACCTAATCATGAATTGTACCCCACATCTTTAAAATAAAATAAATTTTTAAAAATGGGCAAAGTACATAAATAGATACTAAAAAAAAAAAAAGAAGCTGAAATTCATAGAACCCCAAAAACTTGTTAAAAGTAACAATTACTTTCATTTATTGGGCACCTCATATGTGCCAAGCTCTCTACACACCATCTATTATTATTTTTTCATGACTGCACTGCAAGGTATATTCTTATTATCCACATCTATAAATGAGGCAACTGTGATGCCGAGAGATTCAGCAATTCACCAAGATCACATAGTCAGTTAGTATCAGAGCAAAGATTGGAACTCATATCTTTTCACCTCTTAAATCCATGATCATACAATTGAAATAGTGCTGCCTTGAGAGGCTACCTTCCTCTTAAGTCATATTGGCTTTAATACTACTTGAATGACTCTAAGATGCACTTGCTCGATCATACATTCTACTGACATTATTCAAGAGCTTAGGGAATAAAAAGTGTCCTAGGGAAAAGTATGCTTCAAAAAGCACAGCTTGCCCTATGTGCAGAGGAGGAGAAATTAAGTGAGAAAGGCCTGAATTGATGAGGGCTTCCAAAGACTCAGCGATATAAACAATCTCTAAATTGGAGCTGTGATGTGGCATTGGCCCCAAAGTGTGCATGCATGTTTGTGTTGGGAGAGGGAGAAAAATTAAGTAGTGTAGACTCTTGACTGGTTAGACAAAAAAGTGGAGACTGCTGCTCACGTGGGCATTCTCTCTGACATGTGGGGCTGGTGTTGAGGCTGGGCTGTGGGAATGGGAGTGACCACCCTGTACACCTCCTGATGCTCACTGGGCACTGCCAAGTGTGTTCTCTCTCAGGCTTTATATTCGGAAGAGAGCACCTTGGGAGTATACTGGGAGCAGGAGGGTGGCAGGATTTTCAGTTGTGCCCTGGCTCCCGTTCTGCTGCCCAGCTCCTGGTGATGAACTGCTTGTAATGATAGTCTTCGTCTCTTGGGCTAGACAGAGTACAGGAGCTCTAATTCAGCCTCCTTTCTCATTGCGTAACCCCAAGCAAGTGGTTCTACCTCACTGAACTCTGAAGATAACAGTGATCTCCTGCCTCCCAGGGATCTTGTGGGGAACGGCCGGTAAACATGAATGTAAGTGCTACATAAATGCTAAGTAAATGACATTAATCCTCCAGTGGACAGTGTGTGCCTATCTAGGCTGCTAACACTCCTTTCAGTGACACAAGCCCAGGAAGGGCCTCAGGATAGGATGTTCTTGCAGAAACACAATTTAAACCACAAAACAGATCATGTTTGGGGGTGTCATTCCAAGGTGGGGAGACTAATGGAAAGCCATAAGGCTGAAAATCCATCACTAACACTCACTCTCTTGGCCTCTGGAGTCTAGCACATACTATGCCTTGCTTGGGTGCCTTTGAAAAGTCTCTTCTTCAGATCGTGAATCCTCACATGCCTTTGTCTTTCTGAAAAAAAAAACAAAACAAACCAAACCTTGATTCTGAACCTTAGAATGTAAGTTTTGCATATTTCCAAAAGAAAAATTGTGCTAGAAGTGCAGAATAGAGTGGTTTTTTTTTTTTTGCTTTTTTGTTTTTGTTTTGCCCAGTCTTCCTCTGTGCCTGGTTCAAACAGAATTGCTCAATTGTTGGCAGAGATCTGAGAAGCTGCTGGCTGCCCTGGGTTCCTAAACAGGTTTGAAAGTGCTAGGAATGGTTGCAATCGGCAGCAGAAGGGAAATAGCCATGTTCACTGCAGGGGCTTTTGGGGTTCAAGTTGCTGGCTCTTCCTCACACCTGTCATACCTTACAGTGGCTTTGGGCAACAAGGCTTGCACTTGTGAGTTTTTAGGCTCTGTGTTGATAGTGAAAAATGCCTGCTCTTGTGGGATTCTGTTACATCAGACTTCAAAACACAAATGTGGAACTGGCTATAACCAAGGTATTCCTTCCTGCCTGCCTTCCTGCTTTTCTGCCTGCCTGCCTCCATTTGAGGACACGTATAGTTAGCTTATAAGATAGAGTTAACTGTCTCAGCTACTTGTGAGATATATAGTTACCTGTTTTAAAATTAGGAAGGGGAAAGATTTTTTTTTTGCTTTAAAGTTGAGATTCCTTGGTCTGATCTTCAAAGCTGAGTGTTTTGCTTCTAGGAACTTGTCCTGGTTTCCATGACATCACACTCTCTAGTGTTTGGTCAACTTCCTTGGTTATTTCTGATCAGTTTCTCTATGCTGGCTTCTCTCCTGGACCTCTAGATTTGGATTGGTCCAGTTGGTGCCTGGTCTTTGACCTTCTTCTCTTTTTTAACCCTCTCCCATTAAATATAGGAAGATCACTAAATATTGATAATTCCTAAATCTATATCTTGACCACTGACCTCTGCTTTGATTTTTCGGATTTATATATTCAACTGTCTGCCTGATTCTCCACTTGGATATTAAATCAAAGTTTTCTAATTAACAGGTCCCAAACTGAACTTTCAATTTCTCCTTGCCCAAATCTGCTTCTTCAGAGTCTCTTCTGTCTTCCTATTTAATTAATTAACTTTTTTGAAATGGGGGTCTTTCTATGTAGCGCAGGCTGAAGTGCAGTGGTTATTCACAGGTGCCATCACAGCACACTCTAGCCTCGAACTTCTGGCCACAAGCAGGTCTTTTCCCTCAGCCTCCCAAGTAGTTGGGACTATGCAAGTGGGCCCAGCTCGCTCCTATTTTCCTGGTGGCAAAATTAGCCATCTGGTTGTTCAGCCCGAACACAAAGATAAGCCTGGCTTGTCCTTTTTCATTTATGTTCAGTGTCCCATCCATTGACAAGTACACCAAAATATATTCTGAGTCTCAACACTTTTTTCCATCTAAACCACCACCATCACGTTCACCCCACGCTTATCTCTTATTTGGATTGTATTGCGATAACCTTCTAAATGACATCCCTACACCAGACTGGCCTTCTATAATTTATTCTCTGCATAGCACTAAGTTGAATGCATTATGTTTATTATTTATTTATGTTTCATAGGTGAAGAGTCTTGAAGTGAGTGAATTGTTTCAGATCATACAGGTGTAATGAAAAAAGAAAAACTTTAATCCAATTCTCCATAGTCCTAAACATAGTTAACTTTCAAATGGTTTTAATCCAGTTCATTACCTAATCATTTAAGTTAGGATTTAATATAAGATTCTACTAATAATGGCTAGTAATACTTACTATGTGATTTGAAGAACTTTGCATGATTTAGACTTATTACTCTTACCCAATGAACTATATACTATTATAATTACCTTGTAAATATGAGGAAACTGAGGCACATAGCTGCTAAGTGACTTGCCCAAGGTTATGTAGCCAGTAGACAGCAGACGCAGGATCCAAACTCAAGCATCAGGCTCTGGACTCGTGCTGTTTTTCTGACACTCCACTGAAGCCATGAATTTGCTCCAAGATGATCCATTTGGTCTGTTAGGGGCAATTATTTTTCTTTTATGGACATTGGTTATTTTATCTGTTAAATGAATTTACTATGAGAATGAAAATTATCCATTACTTAACCAATAGTGTCTTTGGTACAGCTAAAAGAATTGTAGTTTTTTGATTTCTGCGATATACATGCTATCTTAGGTTCACATTTTTCAGTTTTAGGTGATTTTTACCCCAGGGGCAGGCTAAAAATGAACTCCCAAATTGCCTCAAATATTTTCTATTTGGTAACATTTCCCCAAAAGACTCTGCCCTGAAAGCTTCTATGTGAAACAGCAAATCCTATCAGGTCCCAAAGGGGCTGCTTGCAGTTTAAAAAGTAGGCAGCCTCTTTCTCTTGCACCTGTGCTGTGCTTAGTAGATTTATTTAGTCAGAAAAAACTTCAAAAAGGATTGGTGATTTGAACTGAGTCTTGTTGAGCTAAAAGAATTTTAAATATTGAAAAGAGGAGATTTTTTTCATGCCAGCTCAACATTGTGGAATGTATAGAAACAGCACGCTTGTTTGTCATTTAATTAACAACAGTGATGCTAATCTGTTTGTCCCTTTATGTCTCAAAGGTCCACACTTCACCTGGGTAATCTGTAATGTAACATCACCCAGGAAAAGAATTTTGCTTCTTTTCTCTCCATGACTGCCTGCCACCTCTCCATTCTTCATTGATAAGGGGCTCATTATCACTATTGATTAAACTTTGCCATATCAGTATGATGTCGGCGTACACCTTGTTCATTTTAATCTGTCTCATGGCCATGTTTTATGCTTACTGTGTTTTAATTTGTCCCAGGATTGTGTTTGCCTGATGCTGATATAAAGATTGAGGACTCTCTTGGGGCATTTTGTGAATGACACAAAAGAGTGCTTGGAAATATATGAATGGTCCTTTAGGATAAGCCTCGAGACTCCCAAACAGAACTTGCAGCAACCTCCCTGTTTCTGTTGCCTTGAAAGAAGACTCATAAACTAAAGCAGGGAATAAATATCTATAGCAAAATCCACAATCTGATTACATGTTTTAACTCAAGGGTGATTTTTTTCCCCCTTACCTCAATCCTAAATATTTTCTCTCCTTGAGGTACTCTAATATTTGCCTGACCTCTACAAATATCAACTGTGTTAGATTTTTGGTGAGTTCAAAGTTGTATCATATGCTATAAATCTTATGTAGAAATAATTTCACATTTTACAGGCAGGTTGCAACAATAGAACACGCTTCTGTGTACTTTTCATGCAGATTCCACAACTGTTATCCTTTTACTGCATTTTCTTTACCTGATGCTAATTGAAATGACCATTTTTCATTCTCTGAATTCTTGCTAGTTTGCCACCTGTTTGGAGCATAGAAATCAAAATCTAAAGAGTCAGTTGGGATGCTTATGAGGGGATGGTTGAGTAGAGAATGGGATTATGATTAGAGAGAGGGCATGAGATGGAGGATTATAATTAGAAGAAACACAGGAAGCTTTGCAGTAACACTGTCTCAGGCTCTGTATTCCTCCAACAGGGACTCCAGAAACAGTGCTCCAGTGACAGTAGTTTCTTCTGAGGTGATCTGAATGGGTTTTTTTCCAAAAACTTGGGCAAGGTGGCTCATGCCTGTAATCCCAGTGCTTTGGAAGGCCAAGGAGTTTGAAACCAGTCTATTAGATGAGAGAGAGAGAGAGAGAGAGAGAGAGAGAGAGAGAGCGAGAGAGAGCGAGCGAGCTTGTATCTACAAAAAAAAAAAAAAGGGCACAGTGGCAAGTGCTTGCAACTACTTGGAAGGCTGAGGTGGGAGGAGGGAGGATCACCCAGGACTCTGAACTTATAGTGAGCTATGATTGCACCACTGCATCCCAGTGACAAAGTTGTGACCCTGTCTCTAAAAGAACATAAACAAAAACAAAAACAAACAAATTGCTGACAATAGTATTATCTTTGAGGTGGCTAACAGTGATGAAGAGAACAAAGTCAAATGCAAAAGTTGTCTCTTTGGGACACGACATGGAAATGTAAGGTGCTTTTTCTGATGCTGGCAATTGACAACCCCTGTGAGCAGGCCACTGGGTTCTCCCCATCACCCTACAGGTCACACAGCATGGAAGATTGTCAGTGAAGTGGCTGACTGCCCAGCCCCTCAACGGTGTGACAGATCTGAAGAGTATAGCCCCTGGCTTTCCTGCCTGGCCTGGGAGGAAAATGAGTAATGTGATTTGAATTGGCAAAAAACCATGATTTTCACTTTAAAAGGGATCTTTTATTCTTGAACTGAAGCCAATTGAAATGCCTGGAGCCTGGGCCTTTTTATTCAGACAAGAACAATGAGATCAATTTTCAACAGAAAATGAGGAAGGGAGAGAGATGGCAGCTGAGGTAATAGGCTGTAAAGGACAAAGTTTGAAATTAAATATTATGGCTTAAATATTCCTGTAACTCAAGCCTCCCTTCTCTCCCTTTTGCATTAGAGAAATAAAACAAAACAAAAAAACCTCCTCACTGCAAAATGGAAGACAATCTTTTTCTAATAGAAGAAAATTCTCTCTGCAACATGAATTTGAGCTATAGCTGTTTGATTTCTATGGAGATAAAGAGGCAGAGAAGTTAGTGCTGTTGGGAAAGGAATGTAAATGTGGTGTTAAGGAGCAAGAAGAAAACTTCACGCAGGCTGGCTTATTAGAATTTGCTATATTTTATCCTGTTTTCGTTGAGCGGCAGAAGGGATGCAGGAAACTTTCTATTTAATTTTTAGGGCAATTAGGGAAAGGAAACCCAGGCTGAGTGACTTTAGACTGCTCATTACCTTCTGGTGGGCAGAAGGAGAGTGCATATTTTAAATGTTAAGATCAGATTATTCATAAATTTCACTTTGAAATTCAAGGGCATGAAAGGAACCATAACTCGATTAACAGAGGAAACAACCTTATGTACACAGCTGGTTTCATCTCTGTAATAGGTCAGCAATGAAGAGCAACATTTCTTAGTCTCTTTCTGGAAACGACAGATTCTGGGGAATTAATTTTTTTAAAAAAAAAACTTTTAGATGTTTATTCCCCTCCAATTCTTTTAAGGAATGTTGTGAGGGGGTGGACATTCCTGAGAGATCTTGTTTTGCTATGCTGTAATAACAACTAATTCCACACCTTTCTTGGTATGAATTACTGACTCCCCTGGAAGTAGCTGAAAGCCTCTGATATTGGTAATATCATTGTTATATGTAACAAGGTGTCTTGGATTGTTTTGTAAAATGAATGCATCTAGCTATAAGAGAATTCATGGTCATTTCATTTTCTGGCAATAACAGCTGACCACCTCTTTGATCAGAGGACACAGGCTAACCTGAATTTTCTAAAAAAAAATTTGCTGACTATCTTTCTCTGAGAGTTTGTATGGTTTTATTGGTGGGGTTGTCTGAAGGCCTCTGTTCTTTAAAGGACTTTAGGGTAAAAGTAATAAAAATTAGCACTACCTAGTGTAAGCAACAAAGGAACTTCAGAGTATCCCCTGAATATTGAAAAAAAGCAGACCCACCTGGCCCTGAGAAGAATGGGAACCAAGGCCTTCAGGACCTCAGTAGCAGGAGAACATTGCCCTTTGCTTTAAATGCTGGAATTAATATGACTCTTGCTCTGATGTCAGGCTTGTCTCTCATTCCTGACACCAGTCCATGGTAGAAAAAATTTGATTCCTCCAGCTTCAATCAGGTGTTCCCTTGAAGGCCTATCAGCTGTGAGTGGGGTTAGGGGAGAATTTCATGGCTGCCCACTGCTCCTGTGTGTTTGGAAACTCTTAGAGAGAGTGTGTTACAGCTTGACTGGGTTCATATGTCCACTGCACAGAAAACAGCCAATGTACTAAGACAGCAGTGTTGTAGTAGAGAAAGAGTTTAATAATCGCAAAGCCACTGAGTGAAGAGAATAGGAGATATTTCTCAAATCTGCGTTCCTGAGAATTTTAAGCTGGGTTTTTTTTTTTTTCATATTTATTTATTTATTTTTCATGTGGAAATAGACGAACTCAGAGGCTAAGACACTAGTCATTTTTATTAAAGATGTCGGGTACAATTCAGGGTTAGGTATACAAATGTTCATTATGCAGGCATCCTTATTGATGAGGTGTGCCCTTCCCTCCCCTGGCAGTTCTCGTCAACTGCCAATCCCACCTCCCCTCCCCTGGCAGTTTCCTACTACTGCCAATCCATTCCTTATAGTGTTATGATAATTGTTCAAGGTCCTCTTATGAGTGAGAACATATGGTACTCTGTTCTTTGTTTCTGTGATAGATCACTGAGTAGGATAAACTCTAAATCCATCCAAGTTGCTGTGAAGTCCATATGTTTGTCCTTTTTTATGGCTGCATAATATTCTGTTGTATGTACATTTTTAAAAATCCAGTCCAGCTTCCATGGGCAGCATGGTTGGTTCCATGTTTTTGCTATTGTGAATAAAGCTGCAACAAACATGCCAGTACAGGTATCTTTTTTGTAGAATGATTTGAGTTCCTCTGGGTATATTCCCAATAGGGGGATTACTGGGTCATATGGAAGGTCAATTTTTAATTCTTTCAGAAATCGCCACCTTGTCTTCCAAAGAGGCTGCACTAGTAAGCTGTTTTTTTTTTTTTTTTGAGTTGGAATCTTACTCCTTCGCCCAGGCTGGGGTGCAGTGGCGCACATACTCACAGCCACCCCAGCATTGACCTTCTGGGTTCCAGCGATCCTTCCGCCTCAGCCTTCCGAGTAGCTGGCACTACAGACATGTGCTACCACGCCCGGCTATTGTTTCTTTTACTGTAGAGACGAGGTCTCGCTAAGTTGCCCGGGGAGGGTAAGCTGGGTGTTTAAAGGAATAATTTAGTGGGAAGCCCTTAAGAGTTGCCTGTTATAGCAATAAGGGTACCTGATCTCAAACCAGGCAAAGTGGGAACCAAAGGGAAGTCCAGACTTTACCTGTCTGATGGCCACTTGTATACCTAATCCTGAATTGTCCCCCACATCTTTAAAATAAAAAAAAAGAGTTGTCTGTTATACTGACTAATCTTTGCGTGTAGGAGAAAAAAATTGTTATTTAGAATCCCAGGAGACTGTAGCCACTTCTGAGTTCTAAAAAAGTGTCAGAATTCCTCTTTGGAGTAAATGAGTCATTTGGTTGTGAAAAATGGTAAGTTTCAGAGAGAGGTTTGGGAAGTGTAAAAATGAGAACTATTTTTATCAATAAAACAAGAATTTGGAAACTGTCAGGGACTAGAGAGGGGAAAAGGAGTCCAGCTCTGATGAGGAAGCTAGGAATTGACATGGAGTGTATACTGGGCAGAAGTAGTGGGCATAGTGAGGGGTACTTACAGTGTGGGCATCTTATATCACTCAGTTTTTGCTTTAGTTTGCTAGGTGCTCCTGAGCCTCCCTCAAATTTGGTCTGACCTATGCCTGGTTTTTAGTTTGTTGGTATTTCAGGCAGGGAAGGAGTTGGTGGTTGGAGTTTGAAGGATAGAGTGAAAGGATTTCTCAACCCAGCTGATGGAGCTCACAAAAATCTCAAAGCCAGAGCTGAGTAAGAGATTATAATATACATAATTATAAATGCTCCTCTCCCTTTTTCTAAATAATTTCAAGGTTGGGAGGGGCAGAAAATTTTCCTTTGTGTAGGTGAAGGGAATGAGATAAGAGTTTAGATCACTTGAATTTTAAGAGAAGCTAACTCCAGCTCAGTTTTGGGATAGAAAAGTAAAAGTCATATATCTGTTGAAACAATAGGAATGTGGTAATGTGGAGAAATTGCTAGATTGTCCTTAAAGGTTTCACCACGAGCCTAAAACCATTATCGCTCTTAACTGCATATTTCCTGAGTTGTTCTGATTTGACTCCTATGGTCTTGGCAGTAGTAGGGGACAGATGTGGGATTCTTACTGGCCCTCTGGTTGCCATCTTTGTGTCTGACATAAACTCATAGATGAAGCAAAAGAGTTCTGTAGAAAATGCAGGTTAGTAAGTAGTTCTGAAAAAATGTTTTGCTTCGTCAGTTTTCAATTTTTCATTTGCAGGAAGACATTGATGAAATTCTAGGTGCCATTTCTAAAGTGCCAAGAGAACTGGGGCGGTTCCTCCAGGGTAATGAGATCCTTTTATTGATGTCTTCATTTATTCATTCATTCTTTTATCAAGGTTATATTTAATACATAAAATGCTTTAGAAAGATGCTGGATACTGAGTGCATAAAAAGGCAGATATTTAAATAAGGTATTAGAATGCTGAGGTAAATGCCGGTAGAAGGCTGTATAAAGTGCTAAAGGGAATACAGAGGACAGTCAAATAAAATAGTTATGTCTAAAATTGGGGACACAGTAAGATGTGAGAGGAGGTGATAATTTTGTCTGTACTTCACTACATCTCTCTTTCTCACTGCTCAGAAAATGTACTCCTGTTTCTTACTGCTTCCAGGCCCTTACGTTCTTTCTTTTAAGATGTTGTTTTTGTTATAGGAATCTTGTTGTAGATGGTAGTTTATTGTTTTGTAATTTTTTTGAGTAACAGACTTTGGTGAACCAGCTCAGGGCAAGACAATTAGGCACAGCATTGCTTCTATAGAGTTTTGAGTTTCAAATGAGCCTTTGAAATAGACTTTGCTGAGGTATTTCATTTTTTTGTGGCTATTCTGAATGGGATTCTGTTTTTTATTTGGTTCTCTGCCTGTCTGCTGTTTGTGTATAAGAATGCGACTGTCTTTTGCACATTCATTTTGTATCCCGAGACCTTGCCAAAGTCCTTTATCAGTGCAAGGAGGTTTTTGACA